>PQWD01001507.1:0-12694 GCA_019425675.1 Leucinodes orbonalis | reverse complement strand
TAATCGTGATCTTTACGCTCAGAGGAATTTAATCTAGATAAATATGTGCAATATAATATTGTAGTGTCGGTGTGGCTCATTGGTGTGGACTGTCTTCCAATTGGGGGGTTCAAATCCCGTCACGTAATGTGGTTTTGAATTTTCGAAATTTTATGTACGATTGTCCGACGCTCTTTCGGTGAAGGAAAACTCTTACGGGTAGGCTCGTGCCCTTCGGTGGATGTATAATGAGCGATTAAATTTTGTCGATTGTATACATTAACTGATGAGTTATATAAAGGAATATGGTATATAATTATTATTAGTTTAAACCACCATCAATCTACAGACGATCTTACAACAAAAAATTCGACAAAATTTAACTAATTGTATTTAACTTACAATCATTGACTCCTTATCAAGACATAGCTTGCGCGACTCTCCCAAGCTTGACGCTTTCCATTTAAATGGCTGTTTCCAGTTCATTTGTTCGCAAAATGCCCCAAATCCACTTCCCATAGTTACATAATCCGATCGACAATAGGTGTAGCAAGTTTGGGACGCTGTCAACTAGGACAATGTTAACACGTAACATCCTTTGCAAATCTACCGCGGAATTCAAATGTAGTACAATTAATGTTACGTCAACATAAAAAAGCCTCAAACATCCTTAAACTCAAGAGTTTTTTATGTTATAAGTGATCAAAATGGTCGGGACACTCACCTGATGGTAAGTGATACGCCAAACCATTAGAGCCTAACAACTGATAGGCAGTTATTATACTCCATCAATGCCGCACCGCGCCCGTCACCCAAGACGACAGATGTTAGGTCTCTTATACCCGGTAATTTCAAGTTTGCTTGTACTTAGATAACTGTTTGAACAAACCTACTTTAATAACTTTAAGTATGCAAAAACATAGATATCCATGGATAAAATCAATACTAAATGTTCAAAGACTCGCTGTGGACAACTCCCCCACAAATCATAGTTTCTGTTGTTATTTTGCGATAGTCTTCAAGTAGGTAGCTAGTAAGAACAAAATCCATTTGTTTACTTTAAGCTAACGTTTCGAGTCACATACAACCCAAACTCCATAATTGAGTTGTGTGTGAAGACCTATCCCTGTATTGGAACGTTATCAGCTGATGATGATGTTACACAGCGCCATTTACCCCCAATTTAAGCATAAATCTTGTACAATGGATACTTAAGTAACGGAATATTTAGAATACATTTTATAAATAGAAACACCCAGTCCAATAAGAAGAGAAATGTTTTATATTCATACTGCACAGAGATCAAACCTTGAACCTTGCAGTAGCCGACATCTCAATACACCACTACATGTGAAATTTCCGGGTGTAAGAGACATAACATCTGTTGTCTCGGGTGGCATGCGCAGTGCGGCGCAGATGGAGGATGATAACTGTCTATCAGGTGTCGGTCTCCTTCAATGTCGCTCTGTCATGGTTAGGCGTATCACTTACCATTAGGTAAGCGTCTAGACCGTCAACAAACCACAGCAGCCGTCGAAGTCAAAAACTTGAAACGATTCCAGACGAGTAAAGGTTAGGTCACAGCCGACATCGAAACATTTGGATGAAGCAATAAATGCAATTGTTTTATGCAAAGACAAATCTGCAATACAAACGGAACTTGGGCAACCTCATTACGAATGGCAAAGCGAGCCGGCCCATTAACTCTAACCAGCCATGTGATCGCAATACCAGATCATCATGGCAACCATCATTGGCAGTTTCTTTGTTACTATTTTCGTAACATTCGCTGTAAGATGGTGAATATGGAAATTATGTTTATTTTTGAAATAGGTTACCAACAAATTATTGTCACTATCTCTCGTCGATGTGTCGCAGTGCCGAAAATTGGTCTTCCGCATTTTGAACTAGACATCCCGATATATGGTAGTGGAAACCCAAACGCGCACACACACGCACACACAAACAAACCACACGTTTATTTGTCAGTTTCATTGTTTTTATTTTGTAACTTAGATTTATTGTAAGGTACTTTCAAGCTACAGAAGAGCGGAGTCGCCAAACACAGGCACCATTTGCTTAAAAGGAGGCTCCAATTCACATTGTCATTAGATTTAAGTATTTTACTGAAAGAAAATATTATTACTAGCTTTTGCCCGCGGCTTCGCTCGCATTAAATTGGGTAACACGGTACTTTCATTTATCACTATACATAGGATTTCCCCTCCCTCCAACTTTAAAGGTTCCGGGGTCAATAACAGATTTTTTTTTAGCAAAAAATATGTTATAGTGAGCTAACCTTAAAAGATAGACATATGCTGTCGCGGACTTTTTTGTAGACCTTTAAAAGGAGAACAATACTCTCATACATGACTTTTGTGTAACTTTAACCGTTTACGCAGCGTACGCAGCGGAAGCTCCAAGTATGAAAAAATACCCCCGATTTTGAAACATTCTTCATTGCTGCTCCGCTTCTATTACTCGTAGCGTGATGATATATAGCCTATAGCCTTCCTCGATAAATAAGCTATCTAACACTGATAGAATTTTTCAAATCGAACCAGTAGTTCCTGAGATTAGCGCGTTCAAACAAACAAACAAACTCTTCAGCTTTATATATTAGTATATAGATTTCAACCCACCAATACTCATCGCGTGATGGTTATGGTTGGAGTTGCCAACTATGCTGTTTCCAACAGTACTTTAGTGTTTTTTACGTAATTGTGCTTTTTACCGATCAAAAAAAATAAAGTATAAGTACGAAATACTGTTTTCAGCGTGCAAACACATTATTATGTTATACTTTAACGCTCACATTTAGTTTTTATTTAGTGCGTCCGCTGCTTATACCTCATAGGTTACCTACTTCTTGTTCCCGCCACCACAGCATTTAATGAGAGTTTTTTGGTATGAATTTCATAAAAAAAACTCGTCTGCTGTTATCGGTGCTACGACAAATCATTATTGCCATTCAAACTTGTGCGGTAAAAATATACGACCAAGTATTTTATTAGCCTATGGTGTGCCGTATTAAAATATCTCTTGAGATATTTAATAGTTTTAGTATAGGTCAGGTGCTATACGTAAGAAAATATATTATTCAAATTGAAAAAGATCTTAACCTCTGCTAATGTGTCTTTAGTGCTTTCTATGTTGGTTAACTGTATATTTGACACCTATATAATAAACAATTTAACAGCCTATTTGATCTTTCACCTGAGCTATTGTACAACTTACATCGCGGGAATAATTGTTGCATTCAATCTTATGTACAGCGTCGGTGGTTCATTGGTGTAGAATGTTGCCTTCCAATCTGGAGGGTGCAGGTTCAAATCCCGCCACGTACCAATGTATTTTCGAAATGATTCATTTCCAATATCCGACGCTCTTACGGTGAAGGAAAACATCGTGAGGAAACCTGCGCACGCCTGCGAAAAGATTCAAATGTTGTGCGCGAAGTCGTCCAACCCGCACTGGGCCCGCGTGGACGACTACGGCCTAAACTCCCCTTTACGGGTAGGCCCCTGCCCCTCAGGGACCACTGGGGACGTTTATGAGATGATGATGATGAATCTTACATTATTAACGTTGTCTTTACTGTCTGGTTTCTTCAATTCTCCCCTATTTTGCCAAGGTCATCCCAATCCGCCGCTTTCCATCTAGCCCTATAATTAGCGCAAGCTTGTAGTCAGGGTACTACTAAACAACTGACTAACATACTTATATATATATATTATATATATATATATATATATATATATATATATATATATATATATATCTAATGTTATCGGATAAAAGGGACCTAACATCTGTCGTATTGGTTGTCGGGCGCGTGGAAGTATTCATGGAAAGTATAACAGGAATTGTTATTTATTTCCACCAACACTTCATCTGTAATGGTCAGGCGGATCACTTACCACCAGGTGAGCGGGTTGACCGTCCCGTTCGCTTAATTACATATAAAAGCCTTCTCAAAAGAAGAGCACGTTAGTCTACTAGTATGTCAGACCAGGAGTGACACAAAGACGCAGAGCCCACCGGGCATGGGAAGTTACTGGCGATCGCGAATTACCATACAAACGGCACCAATTAATTACACCGGGCAAATTGACGACGCGCGCGCATTGTACACGGCGTCCATAAAGCTCTCGACTACTGGAATATATTCAAGCAGTCTTGCCAACTGCCTTATCCAGTAGCTAGAACATTTTCCAAAGTAAGAAAGAAACAGCAAAAAATGTTTTGTCCCTTTTATCCGATAACATTTTTACCCCCAAACATAGACCCATCTCGCCCATGGACCAGAGTGGATTTTATTTTGAAGCCAAATTTTGGTTTCCTCTCGACCCACAAAGCACAGTTGCAATTATAAATCAACCGAGTGCAAAACACTATTATTATTATTTCATAAATCGATCTGTTACTGCATTGGTACCTTGTGGTTTAGTACCGAGTCTACCACCTAGTATATAAATAAATATTCACTGACATTCACACAGCGCCATCTAGCCCCAAGTAAAGCGTGAAGCCTGTATTATGGGTACTAAACAACGGATAAACATACTTTTTTACATTTTTTTTGTAGATACATACATATTATACATAGCAAACACCCAGACCATTACAAGCAGATATGTTCATGCACACAAATGTTTGTACTGCCCGGGGATCAAACCCGAAACCCTTGGTGTTTCAGTCGACGTCTCAACCGCAACACCAAACGGGTCGTATATGTTTATACATTTAATTTATTGTCATTTGTATAAACACCACGGCGTCAATTTGTCCACCGCACTAACCCGCAGCGCGTATAATCACCACTGCGTCAATTTGTCCAGCGCACTAACCCGCAGCGCGTTTTGTATGTAAATGCGACGCGTGCGCCAATTGTTCACTGTATAAAAGCTTTAGTGACTTCTGAAGCGCTTTCATACAGATCAAATGGCTTTTAACCTTTGTCTTTAGTCTTGCGATCCAAAGCTTTATCCGCGTTTAGAAAGCAATGTTTACTATGAACTAAGTAGTACATAAATAGAAGAGTGTCGGTAGCTCATTGGTGTGGACTGTTGCCTTCGGATCTGGAGGATGCCGGTTCAAATACCGCCGCGTATCAATGTCTTTTCAAATTTTCGAAATGATATGTACTTTTGCCGACGCCCTGGTTTAAGAGGCCTAACATCTGTCGTCTCGGGAGACTGGCGCAGAGTATTGTTGCCGGAAAATAATGACAGTCACTGTTATATATTTCTACCAACACTGCTTCTGTCATGGTAAGGGGTTTCACTTACCACCAGGTGAGCGCACTGACCGTCCCGTTTACTATACGAAATAAAAAAGTTGCGGAGATGGCTCTAAGTCTTAGGTATATTTTAAAGTAGTTACACTTTCCATAGCAATATCGTTACAATTCCCCAGAAACCAAGTGGATCGTATCGGCGTCCGCTGGTTGCGCAAGCGCAGGCCTGTTCACACGTTTTTGTATTCGCCGCCATTACACTAACTACCGCTTGATACTTACGCGTTTTCAATCCGACTCTGTGATGATGTTATCCGTACTGCGTGTGGAGGACCATAGTTATTGTAGCTCATTGTTAACGAATCGAACTTCATATTAGAGTGTTCCGCTATGTGACAAATATTGTTATTATATTTGGTTTTATATCTTTGCGTCTTAGGAACTACGGATGTTAAGGTATATACGAAAGTTGTCACTTACCATTGACTAATTTTTAATGAGAAATGCATTTTTTTTAACAAAAAAATATATGGTTAAAAAATAAATATAAATACTCAAATGCATGATTGAGATTTTTTTATTAATATGTAAACTGACGAAATGAATTATTACAGCCAATGAATCTCTTTAAAAAAATATCAAAGTTTACTCACATGAGTGTGAGAGTGGGTAAAACTTACTTACAGGTAAAAGGCTCTCATTTTCATACTAAAACCGTCAATAGTATATAAATACTCTTATTCTCCTTTCAACACTTCATAAAAACTTTAATAAGGTTCCCTTTCGGATTGATGCTACCTATAATAACTTGCGCACCTATTTGATATCTCTATTAATCTCGCGGCCATTTGTAGCATATCTCACCGTTCGCACGGACCGTCAGCAGCCGTCGAATTATTTTCTAATTTGGAGCACATTCAAATTGAGCCGACGCACGCGAACGGAAAACAGTATTCGGGTTAAACCGAACTCTTTCGTAACTGGCTGGCAATAAATCATTCTGATTTGCTTTTAAAGGTTTTCTGGAAAGTATTATCTGTGTGTGTAATCGGGTATTGTTCGCGACAGTGGCGCCGGTCGCCATTGTGCGGCGGGACGCGGCAAAGGAGCCGCGCGTTCGTAATTTGTCAAGCGCGTCCGAGAGAAACAAAACCGCCTTTAATGGTTCTCTAATGTAAGTTAATTAATTGGACTGTTATTCTGTGCGTAATTGGACGGTGCGTCGTTTAGCAAAAACGATTAGCGCAATTAGCATTTTGTGAGGCGATATAGCGCGCTTCGTAATAGCGTGCCTAGTGATTAATTATAATAATATAATATGAAATTTGTTTTATTTGTTTTCAAACACTACTGGAGTGGTCGTTGTGTATTGTAAATAATAAATGACAACTACGTGAAGCTTTTGTAAGTAATGGAATAGCTTAAATAGAGACATTGAAAAGACAGAGTAATATATTCATCATCATCATTATGGCATACAAACATTCTACTGAAGTAGGCCTCTCCCGGAGACTTGTCCAAGAAAAGTTTCAAAATGTTACCTGTCTTGATGGTCGATGGCTGGTTGGAGCTGGTGAGGTTGGCTCGAGTCTCGGAAACTCCTAACCAGGACTTTTCACTCATACTGGCATAATAATTCAGCGAAAATATAGAATTGGCTTGGATAAAATAGACAATTAAATATTTGTAAAAAATAAAAAAAACTGATGATGAGCCGTCTATTTATTTGCCCGCTATCCGATAAAAAAGTTTGATAACTCTTATAAGAGCGTCGATGGCCCATTGGTGGCTCACCGATGCCATCCAATCTGGAGGGTGCAGGTTCAAATCCCGCCACGTACGAATATCATTAAGAATTTTCGAAATTATATGTACGTTTATCCGGCGCTCTGAAAGATGAAGGATATCATCACGAGGAAACCTGTGCACGCCTGCGAAGATCAAAGGTTCGAAATCGACCAATCCACATTGGGCCCGCGTGATCGACTAAGCCTATACACCCTTTACTGGTAGGCTCGTGCTCCTCGGTAGGGACGTGTTATAGGCTGATTATGAACTCTAATAAGAGTGAAGACAATACAATTTCCAGCTGCAATGCAATGTATTCGATTAATCCGAATAAGCTAAGTCGTCGGCATTAGCAAAGATATCTCCGGCCTTGTAAATAAAATGTAATTAAAAAACTGATCAAATATCTCCGCTCGATTTGTCGCAACAGTGGCACTGAAACAATGGCGCTGCGCCATCCGCGGGGTGAATCGATTAGTCTCGAATCCAATAGCAATCGATACTTGATAGACTAGGGGCTATGCTGATTGTTGTATTCTTTTACTTATTTGCTGCAACAGAATTAAATGTTATACAGCTCTTGCAGCTGAAATTTTGTTTATAAGAAAATACTTTATTTTGTTATATCCCTATTAGTAATTGCTATTCTTGGCCTTGTGGACTTGTATACTAATATATTCTTCTTTTTCTTGTTAGAGGTCATTAATCTTATATAGCCCTAAACACGTCATATTCTAACAGTCCATATTTTTTATTCAAAGGTGCCTCTGTACTTTCAACAAAACAAATAATTTGTATTTATTTCTCTATAAATAAATTATCAAAAGAATGATAAAAGAGTTCGTATCTGTGTTCATTGCTCTGTAATTTTACTTCAAAATACTACCCCAGCTGTATTTATACTAACCAAAATAATTATTGAAAATAAAATTCTAAGTAGGCCCTCCTACTATCTTACGCGTACGCTTCGATTTTATTTGTTTCCTTTAAGTCATGCTTACGCGAATTTCAATTAGCGCCCTATGACTAGTCAGTGCGTAAGGTCGAAATTTGATTGACCACTAATGATCATTGTCTTATCGCAGTTTTGAAATTGTCAACCGTCGCAACATAGTTGGCAAACCGATCAACTTATTGGAGCATGTCTATAATACACGTCCAGAATATTAATGACTGTGCAAACGTAACGTCAGTTATCGACTTGAGGTCTACATAATTCGGTCGTATTATAACATAACCAAATTATTGTGAGCTCGTTTTTGTTCAAATCGCTTCGGTGTTTCGGGTGTTGTTATTTTGGTCGGTGTCATTTCGATTCCCGTCGTGTAGCATCCGTCGACATGTGGTGCGATTAGTTGCATAATTTATACGGATTGCAGTTTAAGGAGCGATTGTGATTTAAATGCTTTGTACTGTTTTGGCGTGCAGACGTCTGGTAATAACGATGTTGACTCCGATACCCGTGTATGGACGAGGTACTCCCGACTTCGATTACTTGTCGCACGCGCGTACTGGATTCATAATCGGAACATTTGCGAGTTACAAAGTGAACTCAGTACGAAGGTAACATTTCTTTCGTATTGTATGCAAATTGGGCAAATTCATTGTGTTAAAAGATAAATGTCAAACAACCGTATTTTAACTATATAATTTACGTACTGATTTTTTGAACTATATATATGTTTTATACCCATTTATTTAATGCCGTACGTTAAGCTATGTTAGTGTCAAAATCAAAGTCAAAGTCAAAAAATTTTTTAAATTAGGCTTACAAAAAGCACTTATGAACGTCAAAAAATATACAAAAATATAATAAAAAACGATTTAAATACTAAACTAAAATATGAGTTTTGATGAAAAAAAAGCGCTTCAGTGGTTTGGCCTGTTGAAATCGAAATTATTTTCTCAAAACTGTTGAACCAATGGACTAAGAGAACTTCATTCACATTTGGGGTTCATTAACAATACTTATTTGAAAGCCTAATGCTGGACTCGTGGCCTACTTCATGATAGGTGTTTTTCCATAATCTCCATACTTGGAAGCGAGAAAATAGGCTGTACCTATATAAGTTAGGTGTGCTTAAAGAGCGTTTTGAACCATTGTCTTCTGAATGATTTTGTACTTAAGCCACCTTTTACGGCAAATTTTTTGACAATTGTATTTTAACCATTTGACCGCCAATGACGCCTTTAGGCGCCAGTCAATACATCTATTGTATGGATACCCGGCGTTTAATGGGTTGATCGGCCATCACCATACGGCTTCCAGTACTTAACGTCCCCATAGCCCAAAAATCTAACAAATTTTTTAATACTCATATGGTAAAAAGCTTTTATCCTATCAAAACATAAGCTAACCACCCGTTAAAAAAAAACAGTTATAAATTAAAACCGTTCCAAATTTAAATCGCAGCCGATGATCGGCCAACATCGGGTCACGTTACACAAATAATCGATTGTGTACGAATGTCAGCCACAATCAAAACATCGATATCGCGTCCAGGTCACCGCTTCCGAATGCAAACGCGGGATGACACGCGCTCGCATTCTTTAAAACCAATTTATTGTTGCTGGCAGTTAATAAAATAACAAAGAAATATAAACCTTGTGTAATTAAAAATAAAGACACAATCGAATAACGTAACTGTCAAATATATCATTGTAAAATTCTGCCGACGGAGAGAGGTCAAATTTTAATAGTGAGGCACAAAACGATATCTATGATGTTCTCACGCTTGATCCATAATTTAGTTTTAGGCTTGATTGAAAAGTCGCCTTGTTCTTTCTAAACAATTAGTCAATGGGAAAAATATAGCATACGTTATTGGTTACGACGTGCAATTTGTTTATCTTACCTGTACTAATGGGATGGAAAAACCACAGTACATTTTCCAATGGCGGGCGTTTACATTTAGTTTTTGCGAAAGCACTTTATGTAATAGCGATATATTAGGTTAAGTGTCTGTAACTCGATATCTAAACATCATAATTATACAAATATTTGTAATAGAAGTGATTTATCTTTACTGAATAAAGATAAATCACTTCTATTACTGAGATGTTTATTTGTTCTGAGTAAATGGTAAAACCACTTTGAATAATTCATTAACAGTTATTTTTATTTTTTAAACTAAAACAATGAGTTCTTAAATGAGCAATGTTCGCAGTTATTTCTTTGTTATATTTCATACGTGTTGCTTTAAAATCTGTTTACATATTCCAACCTACATATACAAATTTACATTTCGCAACCTCTAGTCGTTAATAATTTAGATTAGGTAGCCTTCGTATTGAAAAAAGCTCATCTAGACATTCGCTATTAGTGAACCTAAGATATAAAATAGAGCGTCGGTGGCTCAATGGTGTGGACTGTCGCCCTCCTACCGGGAGGGCTGAGGTTCAATGCCACGTACCAATGTGTTTTCGAATTTTCGAAAAATATATGTACGTTCTCCGACGCTCTTACGGTGAAGGAAAACATCGTGAGGAAACCTATGCACGCCTGCGAAGAGATTCAAAGGTTGTGCGTGAAGTCGTCCAACCCGCACTGGGCCCGCGTGGACGACTAAGGCCTAACATCCTACACGGGTAGGCTCGTGCCCCTCGGTGGGGACATTTAATGAGCTGATGATGAAGATATAAGATGTAATAAAAATTATTTCTTAAATTTGATCTCTGAAATAGTTTTTTTTACGAACTAATCAACTCCTCACATTACTACGATTTTAATTTTTATTTTTATTTACAGTTCCTATAAAACAATTAATTTAAAATCATTGATCAGCCAGATTTAAATCAACTGCTCAACACAAGCAAGCCTCATTTTAACCATGTCAAATCTATGTCAATATGGTTAAAACTTTTAAACATTAGTTCACGGCCCCGGAACCGAGTAATAGTTTTCTACAACCTTTCGCAGTCCATTGCTGGACATAGGTCCTCCCCATTTTGCGCCAGATATCCCGCTCCTCCGCTTCTCATCCAGCCTCACCAGCGACCTTTCACAAGTCGTCATCCATCGGGCCGGAGGGTGCCCTACGCGTAGCTTCAGAAAAGTATTTCCCTTGAAGCAAACTAAAGGATAGAAAGCCCTTTGGCATGCAAATAATATACTGTGTTTAGATTGTAAAAGTGATTTACAAAGTATGAGATCGTAAAGGAGGGCTGTACAAATTAAGCCTTCATTAACATCCCATAAAGCGGGGTTACGACACCCATTACACGGTTTGCACCTTACACCACTCTGGTATTTTTATAACTTACAGTTTAATATATAATTTTAGATGTCAGTAAAATTATACGCTGTTTATAATGACAAAATGTTTTGTCATTAACATAATAGTTCTAAACCCGAAATAGGGTAAGTATGTTCAGGCTTCCGATTATATTTAATTTATTTCTTTTTTGTCTGTCGTAATAACATAAATGATAATGTCAAAAATGTGCATGGTGTGGACTGTTGCCTTCCGGTTTGGAAGATGCAGGTTCAAATCCCCCCACGTACCAATGTCTTTTCGAATTTTCCAATTATATGTACGTTTATACGATGCTCTTACAGTGAAGAAATACATCGTGATGAAACCTACACCCGTTGTGCGTGGTGTGCCAACCCACACTGGCCCGCGTGGACGACTAAGGCCAGCCTATACGAATGTGTCGTGCCCCTCGGTGGATACATTTAATGAGCTGATGTTGATTAATAATATAATATAGTTGTAGCCAAAGGCAGGGCATTTAAAATATAAGTTAATAAATGTAGTCCGAAATTAACTAATTCATTTACTCATTTTTACGAGGTTCATAAACATAACGTTCTGAAATATTACCTAAGCAGACTAACAAACAGTAATTTGCTACAGCCTGCAATAGAGCCAAACAATGCCAATACGTACGTTTGCCAATAGAGCCAGACGAATGCTAATACGTACGTTTGCCAATAGAGCCAGACGAATGCCAATCGTACGTTTGCCAATAGAGCCAGACGAATGCCAATACGTACGTTTGCCAATAGAGCCAGACGAATGCAAACGTACGTTTGCCAATAGAGCCAGACGAATGCCAATACGTACGTTTGCCAATAGAGCCAGACGAATGCCAATACGTACGTTTGCCAATAGAGCCAGACGAATTAATGATATATTATTTTAGTATGTATAACTTTTAATAATCTATCTACCTATGAAAATTTACACATCGAGATTCGATAGAATATGTCGGAAAAAATATTTTTATCAACACCCTATGTACCATATTCCAACAAGAAAATATTTGAAGATTATTATTACGTATAATTTATAAGGCTTGTCATAAACCTAAATAAAACGTTTAATATGAGTAATAGACCAAGTATTTACAGGCTCATCCCTTTTCCTAGACTCATCTGATTTCCTATTTATTTTGATTGGCAATATAAAATGTTATATTTATCGCACTCCAGAGGTGTTTAGTTTTCATAATAAATGTAATTACGGATGTACTCTACATGCTATTTCCTTTTCTATAGAAACTTGGGTTTTATTGGTCATTTAAGGCGACGTGCTTTTGAAACCTTATAAAGAGCAATTATATAAAAAAAAATGTTATAAAATTAAAATCAATTATTTTTATTCAGCAACACACAGCGCCATCTAGTCCAAACCAATCATTAGCCTGAAATATGGGTACCAAATACGGATAAACATACTTATA
>PQWD01001506.1:36931-68453 GCA_019425675.1 Leucinodes orbonalis | reverse complement strand
GCGATCAAGTAATCCACACCGCGATAGGCAAGGGCTGTCAGATACAATAAATGCTTATCATCGAATTTTATTTGGGGTTAAAGAAAATTAACATGGACATTGAGATTTAGATAAATGCACAAATATATTTACAACCCATTTGGTGTAGCGGTTGACACGTCGTCTGCTACAACAAGGGTTCCGGGTTCGATCCCCAGGCAGTACAAACATTTGAGTACATGAACATGTCTGTTTGTAATGGTCTGGTGTTTTCTATCTAAGTTTGTATATCCGTTGTTTAGTACCCATAATACAGGCTTCACGCTTAACTTGGGGCTAGATGACACTGTGTGAATGTCAGTGGATATTTATTTATTTAAGGTTAAAAAAACTGAATACTTGTGAGCCGCGTTGTAATGCCAATTGCCATGTTTTGACATATTATTGACGTATTGTTGTGAAGAAAGTGGCAGTAGTAGTTATTATTTTACATCAATGCTGCTCTGCGCCCGGTCTATCATACCCGGTAATTTTACTGATAACAGTGCGCTTATCCCGAAACACAGAAGTGCAAAACACTCAAATTGTATAGGACAATTTTTTTTTATAACATAAGGAGGCAAACGAGTATGGGGTTCACCTGATGGAAAGTGTCACCGCCGCCCATGGACATTTGCAACAGCTGAAGGTCGCAGGGATGCGTTGCCGGCCCTTTTTTTGAGTCTACCACCTAGCAAAATGTCGTTTATATTTGTAATTAAAATATAAATAAATACAGGTAAATTTTGTAGCAGCCCTATCGATAAATCTCGCTAAGTACTAACAGAATAGATAATTCACGATGACAGCGACCGGATTACACGACAGTGACGTATACGGATGTAGCTCCGCTCGCTCTGCTTTGTTCGCTCAGCTCAAGCGATTGTTAACTTTTTTTTGAGTTACAATTTCTCTTACCTCAGTTTAAGCGATTGTTTTTTGCCTTCAAATAAATTATTTTACTTGCAATAAATCAGTAGAAGTACAAGTACACAACATGATCATCATCAGCTTATTATATGCTATCACCGAGGGGCACGAGCTTAAATGTAAAGGGTGTACAGGCTTAGACGTCTACGCGAGCCTAATGCGGATTGGCCGGCTTCACGCACAACCTTTGAATCTCTTCGAAGGTTACCTCACATGTTTTCTTTAACCGTAAGAGTGTCGGATAACGTACATATAATTTCGAAAAGTAATTTTTACGTGGCGATATATGAACCTGCGCCCTCCAGATCTGAACGCAACAGTCCACATGAGACGCCGACGCTTTAAATAAGAACACGTCTACTCTATTTAAAAAAATATAACTCTAAAATTAAAATCTAAGTTTTTACTTATTACATCAGCTACCCACCAAAAACGTCCCGGCCAAATCCATCGAGCCATTTCAGAGATTACCCGGAACAAACAGACACAAAATTTTAAAAAAATGTTATGGTGTATGTACCATATGCATCAAGAAAAAAATGATTATTTCATACAGACGCTATAATTTTATTTATCGTATATGTAACAGAAATTTACTTGAAATTATTAATAGCTAGAAGTTTACTTGACAACTTAGTTACCGTTAAGCAAGGGTTAATATCAAATTTTACCGCACACTCAATATTTTTTGAAAATATAATTTAAACTATAAGGCATCCATTTTGATCCCAGTAGGGTGGAAATTATTATTATGATGATTAAACAAGCTGCGCACGTGGCCTACCGGAAGTGGGGTCTAATGCACCCCTAACCCTCCAACGCGGGGGTGATAAATTAATGTGTTAAATTAAATGGTATATTACACTACCGTTAAGTAATAGGGGTTTACGTTTTGTTAATAGTATTGACGGGATTTTTCTCATTAAAAGTAACAATATGAAACTGTGGAATATTTGTAAACATCATTGAAGCAAGTTCTTAGAGTTCAGAGTTAGTAGGTACACTCAATTCGCGTAAACGGTGTGTGTCGGGCCGCTTTTCCCCCCAAACATATACTAGGTTACCTAAACTTCCTCGCAACGCCCTAAGTTTGCCCTAAGCCAAGGTTCGAGACCCACTCTGGGCCGCCCATGGGCTCGTTTGTGTAACTTTCAATACAATCTTAGTAATAAAAAAATTGGCCAATTGGTAGAGGGTTCCGCAGCAGCAAGAAACATAAAATAAAGTATTTTATACTTACTTAGGCACCTACTACAGCTTTAATATGAAAAAATAGTGGTTCGCCGTTTATTTAAAAAAATCTTAACACCAAAAGCTGTTCCAACTAAATTTCATTATAAGATTTCATGGTCGTGTATATTACATTTTTTTATTTATTTTATCAACCCCATAGTTTAGAAATTAAATTAAACACTTGTTTCAACTTTGGAAGTGTCTCTTGCGCAAAATATTCAATTTATAAAATCTACTCATGTTTTTTCAAGATCTACTCATGAATATCCCACTAGGGGGGTACGATAAAAAAAAATTAGCTTCAGTTCAATGTATAGGGAACCCCAAAATTTATAAATATTTTTTCAAGTTTCTTGTCAAAATCTAATAGCGGTTGACATAATACAAATACTTACAAAGTTTGAATAGTGTAGTGCTTATATTTTCGGAGAAAAAAGGGTGTGACATACGGACGGACAGACAGACAGACTTAAAAAGGGTGTGACATACGGACGGACAGACAGACAGACTTAAAAAATGCATTATATCTAAATCTAAATATTTACAAAAGTGAAAAAAATCTTTTGTTACAGAAATATACCGTACCATAACAAAACCACAATAATGACTCCCGCAACATTTCAACCAATAATTCAGACATGGCGTTTCGGACAAAGGAGCATAGACACGCGATACGTCATCGGCGTATTACCATTTAACCATAGACCACGTGATAGGCCGTCTGTTAATTATTCACCAATAACTGTCGTGACAGCGCGCGGCCATTTTGAATTATAGCCTCATTTCGATTGGGCATGGAACAGGTGCCTTGTTGTGGATTGGAGATTAAAATTAATATATTATAACATTGTTATGACCGCGGTGGCTCAATGGCGTGGACTGTTGCCCTCCGACCGAAGAGCGCAGGTTCAAATCCCGCCACTTACCAATGTGTTTTCGAATTTTCGAAAATATATGTACGTTATTTTTTTTTATGTTATAGCGGGCAAACGAGCAGGCGGCTCACCAGATGGAAAATGATGCAGTCGATACAAATGCAATATAAGTTACGTTCCCACTTCATTAAATTTATCTACATAGAAACAATGGTATTCTGTATATATATATTAAGGTTGATACGTCATCCGTGCCTCAAAAACGAACCGCCGAAGAGAGTACACTTTGTACTCTTTTGTTGAGGAAAATGTGTTCGAAATTCGAAATATGTGTATGTGTGCTATGAAATATGTGTATGTTTGTGAGCATATCACGAATGCATACTTATTTAGATCAATGCATAGAAACCTGACACATACATTGTCGCAACAGTTAAAAAGCTATAAAAAGGGATTAACAAAACTGTCAAATTTACAATTCATAAACTCTTTAAATCTGGTATTAGAAAGTAAACCATATAATCGGGTTAAGTCCCTGTTTGTAATAAAGGATACTCATAAAATTTTACCTAATGGTGTTGTAAACTTTAGTGTCGAATATATGTATTTTACCCTTATAAATTACGTTTCACGATTGTAACTATTTACCAAACATTTAACCTGTGACTTTTCTCGAAGTGTTTCGTCGTTTCTTTAACTCTCATAGAAATGGTTTCCCATGTACCAGTAGTGCATATTGTTAGGATATGATGCTGATAGATAATAAACTAATGAAACGTACAGTCACAATTCAATAGCTCTAATATTTATGAATGCAAAAATTATTAAAATTATTGATATGTAAAATAAGCCGATTTCGTCACTGACACACTGATCATCAAAATCTTTCTGAAGTGCTACAAAGCTAAAATTTTTGAAATCTGTATATATATATGTATACAATACAATATGTATAGTATACAATATGTATACTATACAATATGTATAGTATACAATATGTATAGTATACAACCAACAACAAAATACACCTATACGCCCCCAATCCTCTAAAAAGGGGGAGGAGTGTTTTCTATTAGTGCGTGCGTGCGTGCGTGCATGTGTGTGAGTGTGTGTATGCGTGTTTGTGTGCGTGTACGTGTGCGTGTGCGTGTTCGTGCGTGCGTGCGATATGCAGAATTAATTCATGTAGAGTTGGTAGAGTTAGGACGCGTAGATTCAGAAACTTGGCTCTACATGAGATCTTATATCTTTTTTACAGCGCAAACCTTATGTGGTCGTCTTGGCAACATTTTTACATGAAATTTGATTTGGTGGGATTTTTATTAGTAAAAAGAATCCACTTCCTTCCATGCGGTTTTTTTCTTATAGCAAAGCTACACAGTTGCTCCTTCAAAGTTCAAAATGTCCATACGTAGCGATATAATTTCATATCATTAATACCATATCCACGCGAAAGACCTTATACCTACAAGGCCTCCCTAAGGTAAGTTTAATCACGTACCAATGTTACTATGGAACTACCTCTCAGACACCTGACTAATAAAGGGGGGCGGTATTGTGCGGAAACAAACAAAATGGCGATACGGGCAGCGGTAACTTGGGCCATAACTCAATACTGTCGAACGCGTTATGTCGAAATGTATTGTAATTATTACTATTTTATTTTGTTCGGAATACCAAAAATCGCACTCTTACAATATTGTAACATCATATTAAAGTATTTTTAGGCTAATGATCATTTTTCTCATGGCTTTCAGGCTATCTGCATGATTAAATAATATTTATACACAGTTCTTGTTCTTTTATATCCAAAAGCTATTAACGTACTTATTCATAAATTTTCGTAAATACACACATATAATACATAGAAACACCCAGACCAATACGATGGGATTGAACCCGAAACCCTTAATATACTAGCTGACGTATCAACCATTACACCAAATGGGTATTCAAAATACCTGGCAAAAACCTCGATAGTCTCTATATCCGCTATGTTACCATACTGATTACAAGTGACATTTAAAATTACTAAAGATTCTAAAAACTATATTATCTTGAGTAAATTAAATCCCACCAAAAACATTCTGTAAAAAATCTAGCCAAGTCTCGATGGAGCTCCTTGATTATCTCTAAAAAGTAATGAAATCAAGACAAAGACGTGTAATGGTTGAGACGTCAGCTACTACACCAAGGGTTCCGGGTTCAATCCCCGGGCAGTATCTACAAATATTTGTGTGCATGAACATGTCTGTTTGTATTGGTCTAGCACGCTCGACTTGGCGGGGGCACTACCGTGCCCCCCGCCAAGTCGAGTCGATATGTCGATCTCTTATAGTTTGGCTGGGCTCTTTCGTTATCTAAGCAGGGTCATCAGGTGCTCCAGATCTTTGATTATCCAAGTTTTTATAATTTTCCCTTTATATAGCCATTAAACCCTAACTCTGTACCAAATTTCAACTCTCTGAGTTAGTGGGAAGTACTAGTTCTATTTTGATGTTATCTAAGCAGGGTCACCAGGGACTCCAGATCTTCGATTATTTAAGTTTTTATAGTTTTCCCTTTATGTAGCCATTAAACCCTAACTCTGTACCGAATTTCAGCTCTCTGAGTAATGGGAAGTACCTACTAGTTCTATTTTGATGATCATGAGTGAGTGAGTGCGTGAGTGAGTGTCTGATCTGTCGAAAATGCGAAACTTTGCTTTCGCTTAACGACGAAACTAAATGACCTACAGACTTGAAATTTTGGATTTAAAGTATGTTATTATATCTTACTAGATACCGAAAATATCAGCGCTCTGGTATTATCCAAAGGTTCTCAAATAGGGGCCTTAAAATGCGGCGAAATGGATCCTGTAAAGGATGGTACGGCAGTGTTTGCTTCGCGCTCGACTTGGCGGGGGCACTGCCGTACCCCCAGATCCCGCCATGTACCTATGTGTTTTCGAATTTTCAAGATTACATGTACGTTATTCGACGCTCTTACGGTGAAGCAAAACATCGTGAGGAAACCTGCACACCCCGGCGAAGAGATTTGAAGGTTGTGCGTGAAGTCGTCCAACCCGCACTGGGCCCGCGTAATGCCTAATAACCCTATACGGGTAGACTCGAGCCCCTCGGTGGAGACTAAACGTTTAATGAGCTGGTGATGAAATTAATCAATTATACCTGTAAGTGTAGTGTTTGCAAATACGCGGCCCGTAGCTGCCGTCAATAACAGGCGATCTACACAAGTTTCAGAACGCACCTGACTGGGTGCGTAGGCTTGGAGACAGAGTCCCAGCATAGCACAGCTATATGACTAACCATATTTATTTTTGTATAACGAAGGAACTTTTATGTCAAGCTCATCGTCATAATGAATGACGTTGTTTCAAGAAGATATGACGTTTCGAGCATTACAAAGTTAAATCTATTTGCCGCCTAATCGGGGTGGCTTGGTGACCCGTACAGGACTTCGAACCTACACAGGTACCCGTCATCCGCGAATGACTAAAGACACTCAACAAATTTTGTTTTTATAATTGTGTCATGTCGTTTTTGGTGACAAATATTTTTTTATTTTATTTAATTAATGGGTAAAGTTACGTTCATTCACTTAATTTAAAACCGTATCAATGGAATTATCATAACAGGCTTACTTGTCTTGGAGAGAATATTTTTTTTTTTATTGTACATCATATAGTAAATTAAGACAGCAGGCGTATTATTTTATCAAGTATTATACTCTATAGAATATAAGTCCCACTGCAGAGATAAGCCTTCCCACACAACATGGCTCTTGAGAATAATATATTATGCTCAAAAAAGGCAGGTAATACGGAAAGTCTTTTGCGCTATCAAAGGCAAACCACTTAAAGTTTATCTGATAAATCATTGCAGTAAATCACCTCAATTCCTCATGATCCCGTCAAAGCAACATGTTATGTTTTCTATCTATCTATCTATTCAACCTATCGCAGTCCACTGCTGGATGTAGGCCTCCCCATTTTGCGCCAGATATCCCGGTCCTCCGCTTTTCTCATCCAGCCTCCACCAGCAACCTTTCGCAAGTCGTCGGACCATCGGGCAGGAGTGCGTCCTACGCTACTCTTGCCAGGACGCGGTCTCCACTTCAGAACTCGTCTGCTCCAACGGTCATCGGTTCTGCGACATACGTGACCAGCCCACTGCCACTTCACTTATGTATTCTACTTAATATTAAAAGTATTGCATTATACTGCAGTATATTATATTAATTGTGATAATACGACCTAAGACTACTAATTAGCTACAAGCGTTGATCATAACTAGCCGAGTTTTTTCACCATTGCCACTTTAAGTGTAAAAATTGGTTACTTAACCAGAACATAGGTTAACCATTGAGTGACTTAGATCAAATCACTTGTTTAAACTGATACAGTAGGCTTGACGAAGACAACCTCCGGCGAAGCTTTTGAATAATGCATTACAATCCTCATAACGTATAAGTAAGCCCTATTTGAATTTATAAACATGAATACAATTGTATTCATCGATGAGCTTAAATACAATGTGTTTTAAAAAGTTAATGCATGATAAGTTCTTCTCAAAAAGTAATTTTCTAACGGCAACTACTGTCTGTCATTAATTATTTGAGGGAATTATGACTATTATCATAGAATAGAATAGTAAAATTTTTCAAATCACACACACTTCAAGTTCTTGGAATTTTAAAATGTACTTACTCGTAAATAATTTTACTTGTTTCTATACAGGATAACCTAGTTCAGGAAAATAACATTTTTATATGTTTGTTTGTTTTTCTTATGTTAATGTATTACAATCATTAATTTAATTAGATTTCTTGTTAATTGTTATTTTAATAGTTTTTCGTTTGTGAATGTGTGTAGCATGTATGTAATTTTTTGTTGTTTATTCTAAAATTTTGTTTATGTGTTTAGATTTTTAGTTATTAATTTTATATTTAATTTTTTGACATGTCTGTTTGACTATTAGTGGAAACTTTATTGATTTATGTAATTGCTAATATTTATTGTCTTGTTAATGTTGATATTACCTGTGTAGATATTTTGCTTTCACTTGATTTGAGTCTGGTACTGCTTCTTGGCAAGATTCGTTAATTTTTGTAAAATGAAATCGATTGTGAAAATTTGTATTATCAGCTATCCCCTAGACTAAGCGAAATGTAAAATACAGGAGTTGCGAGTTACAACCCGCGGCGGTAACAGACTACCCGCGGTTACCGACTGATATTTACAAATACGCCAATATTTAACTAACAACGTACGAATGGAGTGGTGGCTCGCAACTTTCAGGACTTTGGGAGGCTAGGGTGAACCCCACAGACATTAGACAAGCTGCCAAGTTTATAGGCAGTCCCAGTGTCGATATTTCTTTTCGGTTCTTACCTGTGAAAAGTTATTATATTTCTTGGTAAATTTACTGATTCATTGCGATGATGGCATGTTACAATTGCACAGGATGGCATTTTGGAAAAAAACGGTAATTTCTTCTAATATTCGTGCGTCTTGACTCGTCTCACAGAGCGTAAACTGGCAGTCAGTGTATGCTCGTTGAGCTTACAGTTGTCGCACTTTAAACGCGGCTTGCCCCATCTCCTGTATTGGGAAATCTGTGGTGAACCCTGTGGGTGAAACATATAACGTAAAGCAAAATATTTGTGTACATTCAAACTCTTAAATGCCTTTATTTATTTTAGTCTTTACATGTCATTGAATCGTTAAATTATGAAAATTGCTAATCATCATCAGCTCATTAAACGTCCCCACCGAGGGCACGAGCCTACTCGTATAGGGTGATTAGGCTTTAGACGTCCACGCGGGCCCAGTGCAGGTTGGCCGACTTCACGCACAATCTTTGAATCTGTTCGCAGGCGAACGCAGGTTTCCTCACGATGTTTTTCTTCACCGTAAGAGCGTCGGATAACGTACATATAATTTCGACAGTTCGAAAACACATTGCTACGTGGCAGGATTTGAACCTCAGCCCTCCCGGTAGAAGGGTAACAGTCCGTACTATTGAGCCACTGATGCTCTAAATTGCTAATAACTAGTATTAATCTACCACCAGTACCGACGGTATAATTAATGAAAATAATAGAGATACACCCAAACAAAAAGTACAAGAAGAGACATTTGATTGAATTGTAAGTAAGCATGTATGCAGAAGACATTTTTTTACACAAAAGATCTTTAATTATAATTAAGAACATTTTATAGTTACAGGTGCCGATACGAATTCAAATTTAAATAAATAGTATATTATTTGTCGTATTTACTTCAAACCGACATCAATAATATTGATCAAGTTTTCGCAAACATCAATGTGTAAATAATACATGTAACAAATATTATAAAGACTTCTAAACGTTTTTCTTCCACCCAAAGGTTGCCTGGCAGAAATTGCTATCTTAGCAATAAGGCCGCCTACTTTGTACCCTCTTTTGTTGTTACTTTTTGTGTTGTATTTTTTTTTCTTATGTGCAATAAATAATTTTTATCTCATAAAGAATCAAGAGAAAGATATGAGTAATATTTGTAAATCACATGAATATAACGATATTTTATTCGTAAAATTGCTTTCATTTAACGATATTAATACCACTCAAATCAAAATTTTAGATGTTAAAGTAATCCCTACAAACATGCATCTGTTCAATACGTGCAGCTTATAATTATATACGCCTCATTAATTAATATTACTTCGATCTTTGATCTCGATTTTGGTCTTACGAAATTCTACGTCGTCTTCAATATTAGATTAGTGGTTCAAAGGTATTGCGTATCTTATAGAGATATTAAAATTTACGATACTCAAAAGTGATCGCGGTATGAGACCTAAATTCCGTCGTCTCGGGTGACGGGCGCAGGTTTTCAGTTTTAAGACTTCTACCATGAAAATATTTGACGAAGAGTTTTTTCAATAAAGACGACGTTGATTGCTGCTTTGTTGACTCACGTGGTTATGAAGAGCTCTTAACTAAACTAAGGGTAGCAGGTTCGATCCCAAAGTATGTTAGTAACAACAAAACATCTAAATACATATTTATATACGTATATGCCATTTTATCTGCACAAAGTCGCTTACAATAACATGCAAGAGAACTTTTATGACTACAAGCGAATATTTAAGTTGTTCACCCATTAGGCTGCGTCAGCATCAGGAGAGAGCAAACTCATAGAGTCTCCAGTGAATCTCCGATTGGGCTAGTAAATATTAAGTAACCATGATTGCTATGCTTGGAGTCTCTCTTAGGGATAAGATCAGAAATGATTTAATCCGTAAGAGAACCGACATAGCCTGCTGGATCAGCAAGTTGAAGTGGCAGTGGGCTGGTCACGTATGTCGCAAAACCGATGACCGTTGGAGCAGACGAGTTCTGGAGTGGAGACCGCGTCTTGGAAAGCGTAGCGTAGGACTCCCGGACCTAGAGTCCGACGATTCGCAAAAGGTCGCTGGTGGTGACTGGATGAGGTAAGCGGAGGAGCGGGATATCTGGCGCAAAATGGGGGAGACCTATGTCCAGCAGTGGACTGCGATAGGTTGAAGAGAGAGACACAATGATTGCGTGAATTAACTATACAATCTTTCTTTTACATTAATTATATGTATATTTTTCTCTTTTACTTTACAGTCATCGTCATTCAAGCAGAAAGTCACGAAAGTATAAAAAGACGTGAACATATCAATATTCAAATCATCATCATCATCATCAGCTCATTAAACGTCCCCACCGAGGGGCACGAGCCTACCCATATAGGGTGATTAGGCCTTAGTCGTCCACGCGGGCCCAGTGCGGATTGGACGATTTCACACACAACCTTCGAATCTCTTCGCAGGCGTGCATGAAGGTTTCCTCACGATGTTTTCCTTCACCGTAAGAGCGTCGGATAACGTACATATATTTTCGAAAATTCGAAAATACATTGGTATGTGTCTGGATTTGAACCTCAGCCCTCCCGGTAGGAAGGCAATAGTCCACACCACTGAGCCACCGACGCTCTTTGATATTCAAATATATTAATTTAATTAAAATACACGTCACTGACATCTATAAAAGTAGCTCCCATTACTATAAAATCGTGCGGTATAAAAACCCACGTTTGACATTTATATACACCACAGAGAAGTAGACGTGGGTGGTCTTAGATTGAGCTTACCGTATTCTTGACTTTTTCCAACAGACAAATATTGTACAACCTTATTAATCATAAACTAACCTACCCCAAGTCAATTGTGAAGAAGGCACCTTTGAAAGTTAAGATAAAATGTGTAAACATAGCTGACGTAATGACATACAAAACATGTTATCTTATGACTTATCATTAATTTATGAGCACCTAAAAGTCATATTTTTACGACGGCCCACAGGTGTCATGGTTGAAAATACAGTATATATATAGTAACAAGAAAAAGAATTGCTTTTTTTGCTATTAGTAATTATTAGGCATCACATCATCTCATTTTAAGTCTCCACTGAGGGGCATGAGCATACCCGTAAAGGGGTAGGCCTTAGTCGTTCACGGGGGCCCAGTGCGGATTGACCGACTTCTCGCACAGCCTTTGAATTTCGTCGTAGGCGTGCGCAGGTTTCCTCACGATGTTTTCATTCACTGTAAAAGCGTCGGATAAACGTACATATAATTTTGAAAAGTCGAAAAGACATTGGTACGTGGCGGGATTTGAACCTGCGCCCTCCAGATCGGAAGGCAACAGTCCACACCAATGAGCCGCCGAAACTCTAATATGGTAAGTAATTAGCAATGATGTAAAAAAGTATGGATTCGTGATATGCTCACAAAACAATCGAAATAAGTGTTCCGAATGCAGTGATGTACACATATACATATTTCGAATTTCTAATACATTTACCTAAACAAAAGATTACAGAGGCACGGATGGCGTATCTACCTTTGTATATACAGAATATTATTGGTAATTAGTATCAATTTGCATTACCCTACTTATAATGTGTGTGCATTCCTCTAGTTATATGTAGATACTTGTTTATGGTTGACAAATCATAAAAAAATAAGTTCTCACGAAGACGCACTTTATCTGTTTATCTCACGACTAACTTTTTTCCATCCACCCTGAGTGAGGTGTCGCGACACTTCATTATTTCAAAGCGTTGAAAGATAACGGACAAGTGTATCTGAGATATTTTAAAGTAAATTCAACTCAAGTCTTAAACACTTCAATTGTAGAACAGATGAAATGCTAACCTTTGCTTTTGACACACAGTGATGTAAAAAGTATGGATTCGTGATATGTACAAAACAACTGAAAAAAGTGTTCCGAATGCAGAGACAGCACACATACAAATATTTCGAATGAGCGTACATTTACCTAAACAAAGAGTCTACATCTGTATTCTTTGGCGGTTCGTTTTTGAGGCACAGGTGGCGTATCTTCCTTTATATATAGAATATCATTGTTGACATAGTATTCCTTCCGACACTTCAACGTAGACTCAATACTAATGAAGTTGCTTTAGTCGGGCCGAAACTAATTCGNTAAACACGTTCAATTTAGATGATGAATGCTAACCTTTGCTTTTGAACACAGTGATGGTAAAAGTATGGATCCTGATATGTACACAAAACAACTGAAAAAAGTGTCCGAATGCAGAGACAGCACACATACAAATATTCGAATGAGCGACATTACTTAAACAAAGGTCTACATCTGTCATTCTTTGGCGGTTCGTTTTTGAGGCACAGGTGGCGTATCTTCCTTTATATATATAGAATATCATTGTTGACATAGTATTCCTTCCGACACTTCAACGTAGACTCAATACTAATGAAGTTGCTTTAGTCGGGCCGAAAACTAAAGTTCGATTTGTTATAATTATGATGAAATAACAAACCTTTAGAAATGAAGTGTTTTAGATTTTTAAACAACGCTGTAATGAAAATTTAAGTAATCATTGAAGTTTTTGTGTAAGTTTTGATAAAAAGAGGCAGCTTAATATTATTCAGATTGTCCCAATTATATTTCATCATCATATAGCCTATAACATCCCACTTCAGGGATAGGCTTTTCCACACAGCATGGAATCACTCACTTGAAACCAAACAAATTCGTTGCGAAGCATTGCTCCTACACCTAACAAATAAATGATCATCATCATCAGCTCATTAAACGTCCCCACCGTGGGGCACGAGCCTACCCGTATAGGGTGATAAGGCCTTAGTCGTCAACGCGGGCCCAGTGCGGATTGGACGACTTCATACACAACCTTTGAATCTCTTCGCAGGCGTGCGTGAAGGTTTCCTCACGATGTTTTCCTTCACCGTAAGAGCATCGGGTATCGTACATATAATTTTGAAAATTCAAAAACACATTGGTACGTGGCGGGATTTGAACCTCAGCCGTCCTGGTAGGTGGGCAACAGTCCACACCATTGAGCCACCGACGTTTATAATCTTACGCAAACAAATGAATGGTGCAGCTACAACAGTTTCAACCTTGATTTAAAATACAAATCAATTAGCGAGCAGCATTCGGTCAATTAAGATGCAATTACTGGAAATATGAACTATCTTTGACGAATCTTAACGAGGTGCACGCACGGATGGGGGCGAATAGGCGCCATATGGACCTTGGACGATAACGATTAATAGATCAGTGCTAGTTAGAATTCCGTAGACAAATGGCAAAAAACGGAATCCATATAGATTCGTCAAATCTGTCTGTCCATCCGTATGTCACACCGTTTTTTCTCCGAAACTATAAGCACTACACTATTCGAACTTTGTAAGTATATGTATTCTTTGAACAGCTATAAGATTTTGACAAGAAATTGGAAAATAAATTAATACATTTTGGGGTTCCCCATACATTGAACTGAAACTCAAAAAATATTTTTCATCGTACCCCTCCATGTGGGGTATCAATGAAGTCGAGGTTTCACATATATATATTTTTTTAAATTGAATAGTTTGTGCGAGATACACTTCCAAAGTTAAAAAAGTGTGTAGGGGACACTTTTTAAATTTCTAGACTACGGGGTTGATAAAATAGGATGTATCTACATGATCATGAAATCTAACAACGAAATTTAGTTTGAATGATTTCTGGTGTGTAGATTTTTTTACACGTCATAAACTGTGAACCACTATTTTTTCAAAGCTGTGCCTAAGTAAATAAAAAACATGTTATTTTATGTTACTTGCTGCTGCGGAACCCTCCACGGGCGAGTCCGACTCGCGCTTGGCCAATATTTTTTCTGACATACATACAACGCCATCTAACACCAACAGGGATGATAACCAACTTTTTCCTGCTTTGGTCGATGGTCCTCTTAAGAAACTTTATTAAAATTGTGTCATTGCTAACATTGCCACTCACAGAGGTATCACAATTCTGAAATAACATTAATGAAATGGACATAAATGGCCACAAAATTATGAATAAACCCTAATTAAATGTTTCGTTCATTCAAATTGTTTAAAAGCAAGAATTGCTATAAATTGTGTATAATGTGTTTTAAACTTTTCATCAATTAATGGATTTGTCAACCTATCCCGGTTTTCAACCATTCAATTGGTGTAAAAGCTGTGTTCACAACTGTTGTTAAGTATCCATATATATCCATAAGTATCCAATTAGGGCTAAATGGCGTTGTGTGAATGTCTCTGGATATTTAGGTACGTTTAAATTATTCTGAGGTTTAAATTCAATGTCAAAAATATTAATGAAGTTTTAATAGTCAATGAATTAACTTTCGACTAAAGCTGTTACCATCTTACTATTTAATCTCTGCTTTGTCCCATAACACCATGAGCCTAAACATGAATGTTAAGTGATTTATTACCAACAAAATACGAGAAACACCCAAAATAACATCAAAACCAATTAAACCTATCGCGTAACCGCCATATGTACCCAATACCCCACGTTGGTAGAAAAACTGACGTAAAAAATGCTTTCTCTCAATTCCATGGACTTGGACAAATTGCGTCTTGAATGACGTCTCTTGGTAATGACGCTGATCTTTGTAAATCGTTGAGTTTACCGAAATCCGTATTTATAGTATTCTATTTGTCGACGAAATGTCACTTATTTCAATGTAAGTGACGTAAGCTGGGAAGAGTTTTTTTTTTTGTGTTAATATGAAGCTGTATTATATTTTAAAAGCAATGTTTATGGGATTGAACGTAAACGTTAAACGTTTATTTAATTATTTGAAATATTCACAATAAAGGAGTAGAAACTTTAGTCTCAGAGTAGGTATGTGTACCAATAATGTTATTTAATACTTAAGAATCATTGTCATCATCATCAGTACAGCCTCAATGTTCACTGCTGAACGAAGGTTTCCCTTGTGAACCTACCCTCGTCCTCCGCTTCACTCTTCCCAACCTACCAGCGACCTTCCGCAAGTCGTAGGTGCATCGCGTCATAGAGCGTCCTACGCTACGCTTGCCAATAAAATAATCCAATACTTTAAAAATACTATAGTTCAATAAATAACGTGTTCAAGGCCCGAACTGGCATTGTTTTTGAGTTAAACACTCGATCGGTATTCGCCAATAGAAACCATGTGTGTGGTGTACAGACAGCAAAAAATTATATAGGGAATATAAAATTTGAATAATTTAACTCAAAAGAGGTTGAACCGATTTGCCTGAAAATTGATGAAGAGGTAGCTCTTTCCTGGGACGTATCAAAAACATGGTATGGCAAATCCAAAATTTGCCCATGCATGACAATAAACTCATACAGGGAACAGGGTTTCACAAAAAAAACGTAGTTGAGAAATAAAGATTTTTATTATGATTTACTACTAAGACTGTACAAAGTTCTCTTCATAACATAAAATCGAGCTGTGGAGACTGAACTGATTTATGTAATAGTACACTTTTTAGGGTTCCGTAGCCAAATGGCAAAAAACGGAACCCTTATAGATTCGTCAAGTCTGTCTGTCAGTCTGTCGTCCGTCCGAATAATACAACCCTTTTTTACTCGGAAACTATCAGCTTGACACTATTCAAACTTTGTACGTATATGAATTCTTTGAACCGCTATTAGGTTTAATAAGAAATTTGAAAAATAATAAATATGTTTTGGGGTTCCTCATACATTGAACTGAACCTCAAAATTTTTTTTTTCATCGAACCCCAGTGTAGGGTATCAATGTGTAGAGCTTAAAAAATGATATCAAGGTTTCTAATCATTTTTTAATAAA
Organism: Leucinodes orbonalis; assembly: GCA_019425675.1. Lineage (NCBI taxonomy): Eukaryota > Metazoa > Arthropoda > Insecta > Lepidoptera > Crambidae > Leucinodes > Leucinodes orbonalis. The sequence continues at coordinate 52,197 of PQWD01001506.1, read as the reverse complement.
TTGAATAGATTGCGCGAGAGACGCCTCCAAAGTTGAAAAATTGTGTCCCCCCCTTTCTAATTTCTAAACTATGGAGTTAATAAAATCGAAAAAAAATATGATATACAATATCATAAAATCTAACAACGAAATTTAGTTTGAACGATTTCTGGTGAGTGTTATTTTTTATACGTCAAAAACGGTGAACCACTATTTTTTTATTAAAGCTGTAGTAGGTGCCTAAGTAAATAAAAATTATTTTATTTTATGTTACTTGCTGCTGCGGACCCCTCCACGGGCGATTCTGACTCGCGCTAGGCCAATTTTTTTTATATATAAGTGAAACAGAATTTGATGTTTCCAAAATAAATAAAAATCTCGTAAAATACTGGAAGCTGATCGTTGTTATGAGGTTTAAAAACAAACCATTGTATGAATGTATTATTATGAAACCAATAAACAATTTTTATTATTATTAATAAGCATGCTTGAGTCACGAATAATATTCTGCTTACATAAGTGTTCGCTGTGGACTTAAATTGAAATGTTTTTTATTATTTTGGATTGGCAACATGTTCATCTTTCCCCACCTTTTCACTTCCCTCTTCCAATTCTCTACACTCGTGACTTGTGTCATAGTTTATTCATTACTCGTATAGCCAAGAGCATAATATACATGTAAAAAATGTCACTACAAACCATAGTGTATTTATACAGGATTTGATAAAAAATATTGAAACAATTTTTATATGGTTATTATAATAATGTATCCCGTTTTTCTCTCCCCATCCTCGATCCTCATTTCCGAACATAGATCTGTATTCATTATTCTTATCTTGAATAATCCACTAATCAGAGTCTATTCACAACATTACTCGTTACATTTCGCTAATATCGTCAGTGTTGCCACCGGTAGCCCTTTTGTAGCTAGATCTAGCACTCTTTAGTATAGGTGAACTCCTTTTTTAACGATTTAGCCCGAAATGAGCAATCTAGCTCTTTTTCACTGTCTTGAAAATACTACCAAATATGAAGTTTTCGACATGCTAACAAGTACTTTTTTGCAATTTCATCGATCATGATAACCTTTTTTTAGACGCTCGAAAAAAAACGGCTTCATGACATGACTATTTCAGCATTTATAGAACAGAAACTTTTTTCGCGCAGTATAGCCCTTTCTAGCCCTTTTTGACTTCTCGAAATGCCCTTTTTATGAAACTCAGGTGGCAACACTGAACATCGTTAGCAATCATCAATTTTCCTGTTTTGCTGACCATTGGTTGGGTTAGAACCGTTTCCGAAGCCAGCCGGGATGATTTACAAAAGGGCTCATTTGAATTTGAATCGCCCGTATCGGATTACCGGTCTTACCCCGCACCGGATTATTGGGCCCGGTTCACCCGGGTTCGTCCGGATAAAAAGTTCTTTTCTCATGGAGATTGGTAACTGAGTTATGTTGGGTAACGGTTGTTGTTTTTAATTCGCAATAGTTGCCTTTTGGGTGGTAGAGTTAATATGCATTGTAAATGAACTTTGTACTACAACTATATTAAATGATGCGTTTATTATAATGGTTATCATAGCAAAAGTTGCTATAAGTTGTGTGTTATCTTTTGGTGTTACTTTTTTTATATATTGATGTGCTTTAAAAATTGACTTGCGCACCTAACTTTGAAGGCTAATGAAATATATAAAACATGAGTTATGGAGCTGAGAGCTGGACATCGTTATTTTTAGGCCATATTTGTAATGACATTTAATATTTTTTAGGATTCCAGGACCCAGTCATCATGCCTATTAAAGTATTGTTTTTAGGGAACAGTAAGCAATCAAGCAGATAACTGTGGTCTGTAGTCTAGTGCTTTAAGCGTTGGTTTAAATGGCTGCATGATCCAGGAATCAAGGTTTCTATTACAGTAAGATTCATCATCATCAGCTCATTAAACGTCCCCACCGAGGAGCATGAGCCTACCGTATTTAGGCCTTAGTCGTCCACGCGGGCCCAGTGCGGATCGGCCGACTTCACGCACAACTGTTGAATGTCTTCGTGGCGTGCGCGGGTTCCATCACGATGTTTTCCTTCACTGTAAGATCAGATCCACACCAATGAGCCACCGACGCAAAATTTAGTTAAAAGTTAGCAAATAAGTCACAGCGTGTTAATGTCGGTGTGTGCGTGTGTGTGAGTAAAGTATGGGTGCTATTATTATTCAGTTTTTCAAAGTCAAAGTCAAAATATGGTCAAAATACATTTATTCAATAAACATTTATAAAAGTAAAATAAAAACTTAAATTGCTTGTCTTTAATGTCAAAATTTTACCTAAGTTCAAGTCTCGTAAAATCCCTGGAACCTGTACAAAAAACTCTAAAAAAGTTAGTATAAAAAAGTCTACAATAGCAATACCTAGAGGTCAAAACTGCTTAAAACTAACATTTTCTATTATCATGTTCAGTAGCTATACGGTCGAGGTTAAAGTTGTAAAAAATTAGGCTGTTTATTATAAAAACAAGTAAATTGTTATTTACTTATGGAACAAATTCTAGACTATAGGTAGATAAGTGAGCACACAAAATAGTTTAATTATCAGTAGATATCACCATCAGCTCATTAAACGTCCCCACCGAGGGGCACGAGCCTACCCGTATAGGGTGATTAGGCCTTAGTCGTCCACGCGGGCCCAGTGCGGATTGGACGACTTCACACACAACCTTCGAATCTCTTCGCAGGCGTGCATGAAGGTTTCCTCACGATGTTTTCCTTCACCGTAAGAGCGTCGGATAACGTACATATATTTTCGAAAATTCGAAAATACATTGGTACGTGTCAGGATTTGAACCTCAGCCCTCCCGGTAGGAAGGCGACAGTCCACACCACTGAGCCACCGACGCTCTTATATCATCAGTATCATATATCAGTAGATATATAATACATTTATTATTAAATACGAGACTTTTAAGCCCAGACTAAACGGTCTAGCGGTAGCTCTTACTTACCTTTTTTAGACAATCTACAATCTTAAATTAATAAATTGATTTAAAAAACTAGCAATGACATTGCAAAAGTTTAAATCATAAATGTATAAAATTGCATTAAAAATATATAAGGCCATGTAATGATCGTTTAAAGGTAGGCTTCCCAAAGCTTGAATAGACCGCAAAGCAATAAATTCCCATCACAAATGCATTACGAAAACGCTTTCTACGAATGCACCAATCAAATCCTTTCCCCCTTTAAATTGACAGCTCACCGTTCGTCTCCCCCATTCTGCAGTTCATAAAGTTCGACGTAAACATACGGACAGACGAGGGTAAACATAGACACGTGTACACTCACGTGCTATGCGCACGTGTTCGGCGAAATGTCATATTTTATATATACAATTGTAATAAGGAAACATATTATAGAAAGATCGATTGGATTTAATTTGAAACCATTTCGGTTGCTGTTCAAGTTTCAAAACGCTCAGCGGCCAACTAGTGCTGGCCGGAAATATATAAAACCTTTTTTATGAGTTTATAAAAGAAAAAAATTAAACAAAAACAATCTATACTTTTTACATAATTGAAAAAAGGTAGTTGTTGTAATTTCACTAATAAGTGATTTTACTGTGTTATTTATTCGAAATCAGTAGTGCTTTGAAGACCTCACTTTCTATTGGTAATCTTAATTGATAGCTTTTATTCACAAATTATTAAAGAGCGTCGGTGGCTCAGTGGTGTGGACTGCCGCCTTCCTACCGGGAGGGCTGAGGTTCAAAACCCGACACGTACCAATGTATTTTCGAATTTTCGAAAAATATATGTACGTTATTCGACGCTCTTACGGTGAAGGAAAACATCGTGAGGAAACCTTCATGCACGCCTGCGAAGAGATTCGAAGGTTGTGTGTGAAGTCGTCCAATCCGCACTGGGCCCGCGTGGACGACTAAGGCCTAATCACCCTATACGGGTAGGCTCGTGCCCCTCGGTGGGGACGTTTAATGAGCTGATGATGATGATGATGATGATTCACAAATGAATGAATATAAGATTAGGTTCAATAGATATTTACTATTGAACCAACGAAATTAATGTACTAACGGACTACAGTCGATGTATTAACTTACACACTAAAGGTCCATTACAAAACAAAACAATAAAATAAATTCCTCAATCGCAATGCGTGAGCTTCAAAAAAGCCAACTCCTTTGATCCAGGAATCCCCTTGCCTCCTTTATCTTAGCGTAAATAGGTTAAGGGCCCTTTGTCATGTTCCACTGTTCGTATTAGCCTTTTGCAAGCTCTCGTGGCTTTTCCCTGTACCTGACTTTGATATACCTTTGTGTTCGGACTCCAACTACTTTGTAGAATACCATTCTCACATATTTACATGTAAATGTCAATGATATTCTGTATATATAAAGGTAGATACGCCATCCGTGCTCAAAACGAACCGCCGAAGAGAATACAGTTGTAGGCTTTTGTTTAGGTAAATGTACGCTCATTCGGAATATGTGTATGTGTGTTGTCGCTGCATTCGGAACACTTTTTTCGATTGATTCGTGAGCATATCACGAATTTATACTTTTTTTACATCATTGCTGGGCCCGCGTTGACGACTAAGGCCTAATTACCCTTTACGACTAGACTCGTGTCCTTCGGTGGGGACGTTTCTGAGCTGATGTGATGAAGATGATGATGATCAGTGAAATCTAAATTCTTTCTTCTTTCTTTCTTTCTTTCTTTTGAAATGAGTCTAAGATATTTGTTGATTGCACACACATTTCTGTCGTCCTTTTTTCAAATGTAATAAGTTTAAGCATAGGTAATTTGTTTTGTTATTTTGAAACACAAAATGTGTTTATTTACAAACAAAACACTGTTGTAAAGATTTGAACAGCGCACATTCATTATAAACAAAGTGACCACTTAATATACGAGCATCGAACCGACGACCCTTCCATAACGCACGCCAGATGCGGCAACACGTGTCGGTAAACTAACACAATAGAAACTGCTTTAAATTAAAGTTTGATGTTAAGTCCAGGCAGAATTTAGAATAGAAACTAGAATGAGTTTTGTTTCAAATTTGTGAGTATATTTTTTAAAGAGATATAATCCTTCTAACACGTGAGTTTCTGCTATTAAGTATTTACTTGGTAGGCTCAGTTCTGTATCGTCCAGGTAGCTACCTGGGTTTCGGGTTCGATCTCCGGGCAGAACATTTGTGTGCATGAACATGTCTATTTGTATTGGTCTGGATGTTTTCTATGTATAATATATGTGCGTGCGTCGGTGGCTCAGTGGTGTGGACTGTCGCCTTCCTACCGGGAGGGCTGAGGTTCAAATCCCGACACTTACCAATGTATTTTCGAATTTTCTAAAAATATATGTACGTTATCCGACGCTCTTACGGTGAAGGAAAACATCGTGAGGAAACCTTCATGCTCGCGAAGAGATTCGAAGGTTGTGTGTGACGTCGTCCAATCCGCACTGGGCCCGCGTGGACGACTAAGGCCTAATCACCCTATACGGGTAGGCTCGTGCCCCTCGGTGGGGACGTTTAATGAGCTGATGATGATGAATATATGTGTATTTACAAAAAAGTATATAATGTACATAATCACGTTTATCCGTTGTTTAGTGTCTATATTACAAACTAATGCTTAGTTTGGGGCTAGACGGCGCTGTGTGAATGTCATAAGATATTTATTTATTTATCAATAGATTTAAAAAACTATTGTTAAGAACCCATATGTTAGTACTTCCTAACACCTGATTGACGCTATGTAAACGTATGTGGAAATTCATATGTAATTTGATTTTTCAATATCGTTACTGCTATTGGCAGAAAAATAGGTCATAATGAACGTACTCAGGTGAGGTTGTAGCATTCATGACTTATTACTTACATAAAATATGATAACAAACAGTTATCTGGTCAAAATGTCGAATTAAATTTAATACAATCAGAGCACCGACATAATACCAAGTTAAGTGCATATTATAAATAGAATAAATATCATACAATCACTTTCTATTCCATTTCTAAGTTACCGATACGTTTGTTAAATGAGTTCCCTTTCATTTCGGTAACTCGATATTTGAAAGGTCCCTTCTGTTGCACAAGTGTTTTGATCAGATGTTTAATATTAACGGATTCTTTTATATGTAAGTTTGTATGTACAATATGGTTATCATATCCCTTTCCTATTGTACATAAAGTTGCTCTCTCTCTTATTAATATATCGCAGTCCTATCGCATGATAGGATTTTAACTGGTTAGACAATTCATCCATTTACATAAGTACCAATTAAACATTAAAGTTGTAACGGAATACCGAATTACAGTTGGATTAAAAAGTGACGTCATGTCAATTAGATAATTAGAATTGAAGCCCGAGAATGCCCAGGATTTTGCTCGGGATATCTGGCACAAAATGGGTCAAAATTGGTCCATCGAACCAAAGGGCATCCTATGGTTCCCAAAACGCGGTCTCCACGCCAAAACTCGCCTGCTTCAACGGCCATCGATTCTGCGACATACTTAAGTACCAACAGCCACTTCAACTTGCAAATCCAAGCTATATTAGTTACTTTATTCTCCTACGAATAACAATATTTACCTTTATCTATATTATTATAATTTCTAAATTTTTTTTTCTTTCTATTTTAACTAATATATATATAATGTATTTATTATATTATATAATTTGTTAACCTCTGTATGTATTATGTGTATATGTATGTGTGTATATATGTATGTATATCTGCGTGTGTATGTATGCAGTATATGTGTGCACACTGTTTACCTCTCACACTTAATTTCAAGCAGTGCCTTTGTATGTATTTTTCCATGTACCTGTTTTTTATTGTATTACTGTGTGCATAAATGATTAAATAATAATAATATTGACTTAATTATATTTTTTATCGTCATTGAGTTTAAAATGATTTTAAGCCCTTAAAAGTTTGATGTCTGTGTAAATAGATTTGCCTGGTAATCCCGACACGTACCAATGTGTATTCGAATTTTCGCAAATATATGTACGTTATCCGACGCTCTTACGGTGAAGGAAAACATCGTGAGGAAACCTTCACGCACGCCTGCGAAGAGATTCGAAGGTTGTGTGTGAAGTCGTCCAATCCGCACTGGGCCCGCGTGGACGACTAAGGCCTAATCACCCTATACGGGTAGGCTCGTGCCCCTCGTTTAATGAGCTGATGATGATGAGATTTGCCTGGTATTTAGGGAAGCACTTTAAACTTCGAGTAGGTTCTTTTAAAAAATGTAATTTTCTCGATTTCTCCCTGTATACTGTCATACGCATATTTACATCACATAATCCATAGTACTAGTGAAAAATTAAGGCATTTTATTGTTTATTTTCTTTTAGTGCAAAAAATACTAAAAGAGAGATGTAAAATCGTTTATTTTCTCAGTTTATATATTCGCCATATTGTACACGTACATACGACGTACGTATAGTTACGTAGGGACAGTCGATATGTACCATAATAAATCAATTGCATCCAACATGTCTACTGTTGAACAGACAGCGGGGAACTTGATATTAATAACGAAGACGAACCAGATGTGCCTCTCTGGCATAGACGTCTTGAATAAGTTTCACTCGGAGGTGTTTCGTATGTGTATTCAATCCAATTCCATACCAAGACGTCGAGTATTTACTTATGGAGCAGTAGATTCATTCGTTGGATGTGTAAACTTCTTAGTTTATGGTAAATATGCAACCTCTTTTATGGCAAGAACGTCATATGTAAAAAGAATATGATGAATTTGATTGTTATATGCATTGATATTGTACAGTTTGTACTCTTTTGTCTAGGTAAATGTGTTCGAAATTCGAAATATGTGTATGTGTGCTGTCGCTGCATCCGAAACACTTTTTTCGATTGTTTTGTGAGCATATCACGAATCCATACTTTTTACATCATTGGTTATGTTTCTCTTCTCTTTCACTATTGTTAATGGCAGACGTGTTTTTTCCTTTAATAAATATTTTGATTTACTAATTGAGTTTTTTCGCTGCATAAGTCGAATATTTATCTCCACAGTATTTTTCAGTTGTTTCGTGTTTTTTTTACATTTCCAGAAAAGTTGTCAGTCACCTTTTAAGCAGAAAATACCTGTGTCAGGAGATACGCTCTGCACAGCTAAAATTATAAACATTTTGCTTTTACAAAAATAATATACGTATTTGTACATTTTTTTCAATAAGTATGTGTTGTAGGTTTATGTGTGTATATGTATGTGAGTATGTGTGTGTGTGTGTGTGTGTGTGTGTGTGTGTTGTGTGTGTGTTTGTATAAAGCCTGTGAACCTATTTTGTATACTGTCACAGAATAAAAATTTCTTTATTTCTATAACCTTCACTTAAGCCCTTTCCTGTTGCACACAGTATAGCTACGAGACCTTATATATTTTAATATATAAAACTACCGATACTCATTAGATAAGAGTTAATTGCATCTTAATCTCCAAGTCCTTCCTATGAACTGTTAATTAAAATGAAACTCCAAGTCCGCAAAACTACTGTCCACAGAGCCGGGAGCCATTTGCATTTTGATCAAATGTATCATCTCTCACAGTTCCACTCTTTGAATATTTCGTGCTTAAGTCATATTGCACGATCTACAGAAACTTTGTGTTATTTTAATAGCTAATGGAAGTCTAAGCATCACTATATTATGCTGATTGGTGAACATAAATTGGCGTTATTGTTATTCTGATTTCATATGTTGCACTCAAAGTCCAAAATCGTATGTTTTGTTTATGCACGACTTGGCCAACCGGCAAGGCCCGCTTTTTTTTCTTGTTTATTCTTCACCGGACAATTGCCGAGCGCAAATGGCTCTCAGCCCAAAAATGTATGCAACGGGCCTAGGGTATCCCAGAGTGGGACGCGAACCACGGCTTAGGGCGTTGCAGGGGGACGCTCGTGCACCTCGGCGGGGACGCATGAATGAGCTGATGACGTTAATGATGCTGCATGAATGGGCTTGCTCGACCAGAGTGATATCACAGAAACTCACAGAAAACTGTCGCAAAGCAACGCGAGAGTTTTGTTTCGCAGAGTAAGTTACCTGACCTTTAAGCCTCAAAATTCATCCTCGTTCAACGTTGTATAAATAGTATTAAATAGTATTATTAATTTATTCGAAAATATTGATGTGAAATATAATGTATATTTATAATTATTTCACATCTATCTTCTAATAACCTATTTATTTAAATTGAGTTGGAAGAAACCATTTAATAAGATTTTTACGCTTCCTCGTTTTAAAACGAATCTCGGTTTAAATTACTCAATCGCAAGAATATGTAATTCGTATAACACCCTAAATGAGAAATCATCTAACCTTGATATATTTACACAAAAATATAATATTCTTAAAAACAAAATGCTGGAACTGCTCGTCAGTCTTCATTCATAATCATTATGGTTTATTATTTATATAAGTATATTATTGTAACTTTTCTTTGCATATCATCATCAGCTCATTAAATGTCCCCACCGAGTTGCACGAGCCTACCCGTATAGGGTGATAGGCCTTAGTCATCCACACGGGCCCAGTGCGGGTTGGACAACTTTTGAATCTGTTCGCAGGCGTGCGCGCAGGTTTCCTAACGATGTTTTCCTTCACCGTAAGAGCGTCGGATAACGTACATATATTTTTCGAAAATTCGCATATGTTGAATTCAAATGTTTCGATTATATATTTTTATCTCTGTTTAAATAAAGTGTGCACGTAAAAGCTTGCATATGGAAATGTAAATGCAAACGTTGATTATGTTTAGCTGTAAGAACACCTTTATAATAATTAAATAACGAAGATAAGAGGTACAAAAAATACCGAATGCTCCATAACAACCATGTCAAGTAATACTACAAGACTTATTACAACTGTTCAAGTATGTACTAAGTATTTAATGACTTGGGAATGCTGTACAGCTAGACTAGTGGAAACGTTCGACCAGTTTCTCTCTCAGGCGCCATTGGGAAAACTGATCTCTACCTCATTCAATTAGATTTCTATTACGTCCCTTTGGCTATTCAATTACATGGTATATGGAAGACGGCTTATACATTGTGATAGGCATTATTTGCTTGTATACTTTATAAGAGAGCGTCGGTGGCTCAATGGTGTGGACTGTCGCCCTCCTACCGGGAGGGCTGAGGTTCAAATCCTGCCACGTACCAATGTGTTTTCGAATTTTCGAAAAATATATGTACGTTTTCCGACGCTCTTACGGTGAAGGAAAACATCGTGAGGAAACCTGCGCATGCCTGCGAAAAGATTCAAAGTTTGTGCGTGAAGTTGTCCAACCCGCACTGGGCCCCGCGTGGACGACTAAGGCCTAACACCCTACACGGGTAGGCTCGTGCCCCTCGGTGGGGACATTTAATGAGCTGATGATGATGATACTTTATAAGATATACAATAAAATAATTGGAAGCACAATCTCGCTTAAAAAGTGTCCGTGGCAAGTCTGCCCATCGTGTCAGTTGGACAGAATTTATATTCATAATCACGTCACATACTACATTTTATAATGACATTGTGGTGTGCTCGTGCTTTGGATTTGTACTCCTTCAAGACGCGTTCAGGTAAAAATTTGTTGAAACGACAGAAATTTTCATGTTTTAGTGTTGTTAATTTGACAAGGTTAATTGTATATTGAAAACCATTCCATTGCCTAGTATTACAACTCTCCGTACTTGCTTGTAAATTGCTTGAAAAGACGCGCAGCTCGCTTAACATGAGCTGCGGCGCCGAGGGTTATAATTACTTTATTTTACTAAAATCAAAGTTTTTACTAAAGTAAGAGTAGCTCAAATATTTTCTTTTAACATACCTAACTGGTTGACGACCCATTTGGTGTTGCGGTTGAGAGGTCGACTGCAACGCCAAGGGTTCGATCCCCGGGCAGTACAAACATTTGTGTGCATGAACATATCTGTTTGTAATGTTCTGGGTGTTTTCTATGTATAATATGTATGTATTTACAAAAAAAATATATAAGTACGTTTATCCGTTGTTTAGTACCCATAATACAGGCTTCACGCTTAACTTGGGTCTAGATGGCGCTGTGTGAATGTCAGTCGATATTTATTATTATTATTGATATATATTATACCTACTAGCTACAATAAAATCCCGTCGACATCGTACCAGTCGTTTCAGAGATTACCCGGAACAAACAGACATACAAAATTTTTAAATAAAGTTATTTTGATGAATGCTCCTTATAACAGACACTCCAATTTTATTTATTATGTAAATCATCATCACAGGACGGATGCCTGCACACGAGTATCATACCTGACAACTCAAATATCGGAGTCTACCCCATCGTAGCGCCCAAGTTAAGCGTGAAGCCAGATATTATGGGTAACTAAGCAACGATAAACGGTGAGGCGGTAGTGAGTGTATGTGTTGTTTTTGCTTAACAATACTTATTATACAAAGAAAACACCATTGTCACAATCGCAACAGTCAAAGCGTCATGCAAACATTTATCTGGATTAGGAACTTGTGGCGCGACGCTTCAACGAAAATGTCGTCAAAATCTAAAATTTTTGATAAAAAAGTAGCTAATCAGATTTCCAATACTGGGCAAGCGTAAGTGCGCCATGAGCAGGACCACTCGCTACTTCGCCTAGGCCGTCAAGCGCGATAAATTAGCCTGTTTTTCCAGCTCCGTCAATGGTTAACTCATAGTGTATGAAAGAATATTGCCAAAATTATAGTTACGTACGATACTGGACTGCATAAACGCGCTTCAGCCCTCGGTTTGACGTAATAATAATCAATGATAAATTATCCTAAACGAATGAGAACAATGGAATGTTGATCTCCACTCTCCACTGTATTATTTTTTATAAAAAATATAGCTGTTGTGTGTCGACTTCGTCCGCGTGGATAGTTTATTTAGGCCTAACGCTCTTCTTATAACGACCGCCTACTTTCGTTATATACGGTGAGTTAAAACTGCGATACTCATAGTTATTCATCAAATAGAATGAGTTAAATGGCATTTTGTTAAAATGAAATACTTGTGATAAATTAAGTATTTTATTTGGAGAAGGAATGATATCAGTATTTATGAAAATAGCTTCGCAAAATGATGCATTATTTTAGAGAAATTTTTAGCAAAATATGTATAGGAGCTAGACCTTAAGAAGACATATGCTGTCGCGGATTTTTTGTGACCTTTACAAGGGGTACAATACTCTCAATACATGACTTGCGAAACTTTAACTGTTTACGCAGCGTACGCAGCGGTAATCTCAAGTAAGAAAATTCCCCCCGGATTTTGAACATCTTCATTGCTGTCTGCCGCTTGATTGCTTGTAGCGTGATGAATATTACCTAAGCCTCCTCGTAAATGAAGCTATCTAACACGAATAATTTGCAAAGCGGAGCAATAGGTTCTGAGATTCAGCGCGTTACAAACAAACAAACCTTCTTTAGTAATATGTACAAAGTTTTTATCTTACCAAGCGTAATGAAATATTCATATGATCGTATATAAATATTGTTAAATTAATATAATGCTGTACAAAACACAATGTTTTTGAAGAGTAACTACCGAGTTTCTTGCTGGATTCTTCTCAACTAAAACGTAGTTATATACTCTTTGGACAGTCCGAACCAGTTATGGCTTCATTTGACAATCATAAGTGTTCTTTATGGACCTAAATTGAATACATACATTTTTATATTATTTAGTAGATGACGAAAACTACTTTATACTTCGGAATTCTTTACAAGTGGCCATTCATCAACATATATTGTACGTCAAGCATGTTGCTTTATTATTCTGAATCGCTGCACCTTGACCCGCCTCGAATACAGTTAGCATAATCATAGACGATGCTATGTTAATGCGTTTAATCGATGAATATGATATGTTTTATCTGTTCACGCTTGTTGTTGGAAATCATCGGATTTTAGTGTTGTCAAAGGACTTTGACTATGCATAGAATTTATAATAGTAAATATCTACTGACACACACACAGCGCTATCTAGTTCCATACTAAGCATTAAGCCTGTAATATGGGTACTAAACAACGAATAAACATACTTATATACTTTTTTTGTAAATAAATACATATTATAAATAGAAAACACCCAGACCAGCACAAACAGCATGTTGCACACAAATATTTGTACTGCCCGGATTGAACCCGGACCTTGTTTGAGCCAACGTTTCAGCCATTACACCAAATAGGTCATCAAAAATAATGGTATTATATTTGGTTTCATATTAGTAATTATCTGTTAGATAATTGGTGCGAGTTCGTTTGATGTAAGTCGCTGTAGGAAACTTTAAAAGTATTTATTTATAAACTTAGATAAACAATTAACTAACAAGACACATAATCTCACTTAATGTGTCCACGGCTAAAGTCTGCCCATCGCGTCAGTTGGGCAGAATTTTCATTCATATCACGTCGCTCGTACATGCCATAATGACATAGTGGTGTGCTCGTGCTTTTGATTTTGAACTCTTTCAATTACGCGTTAACGTGTGACCCACTAACCAAAGGGAAGGCTTTAGGCAGTGGACGTTATGGCTGTTGTATAAGTAAACTTATATCTCAGACTGAACGTTATGGAGTGTTATTACTTCATACCGTTAGCAACTATAACGTGTAATTTATCTTTATGAAAAAAATAATAAATGAAATAAATATATTTGAAACAAAAAATTATCGATAAATTTATCGATTGCAACACAACACTGGTTAGTAGCTTGTAATGTAATAACACCGTGAATTGTTGGAAATAATGTATTTATGTTAAGTTACTTGGTCATAGAAAATATTAAACATGATTGATTATAAACAAGATGTGCTTTTGATTAGGCTTTTACTAATTATGCATGGATAGCACTAGCTAATATTAATTCCGGGCCAATATTCAATTCCATAACTGCATCTTCCTGTCTATAACCAGTAAGAATTAACCAAGATCGTCTATTAACAGTACCAAAAGTGTACATCTTTTTTTTAAAAAAAGGAGCCATTGTAACGTTATGAATTACCCCCGTGCCGCGAAGATAATTTAACTCCAAAGAAAACTGTTCGGCTCTAACATAAGAACTACAACGTAGTTTAAAGATGACTACGTAAAAACTATATTTGTGTGTTGAGGTATGTTTTTGTCGTGTAGCGTTGTTACTGATGACTGATGAGCAAGCTAAAATGTTTTTTTTTTTTTCTTTTGTTGCAATAAACTGTGTACATCACTAGATTGGAACAGGTTAATAACAAATAACTACCATAACAAAGATTGGACCTGTATTTTGAATAAATATTATTAATAAATTATAAATACAATATATCTCGATATATTCCCGAGGTGTTGTAAAGCTGACTAAGGAACCTACCAGACTAAATTTTACTATATTCATCATCATCACTCATCAGCTCATTAAAACGTCCACCGAGGGTGCACGAGCCTATCCGTATAGTTGATTAGGCCTTAGTCGTCCCAGGCAGGCCAGTGCGGATGGACGACTTCACACACAACCTTCCAATCTCTTCGCAGGCGTGCATGAAGGTTTCCTCACGATGTTTTCCTTCACCGTAAGAAGCGTGGATACGTACATATATGTTCGAAAATTTGAAATACATTGGTACGTGTCGGGATTTGAACCTCAGCCTTCCCGGTAGGAAGGCGACAGTCCACACCACTGAGCCACCGACGCTCTACAATATTACCAATTTCTAATTATGGACCCATTCAATAGCTTTGTGAACTTGGAAAGTCAGCCGTGACGTATGCCGATATGTCACGAGATGGGGTCGACCCCACCTAGACCATATGGCCGATGAGCGACGGGCCCGGGAATCATTATGACGGATCAATTAGTGTTGATATTAATTGGGATGGGGGCTTTGATGACTTACGAGTATTGTTGTTATCGGGGTGCTGCGTAGTCCGATTTGACATTAAGTCACAATGGCTAAATTATTTGAGTTTTCTTTATAAATATTTAATTGCCCTCCTACCGGGAGGGCTGAGGTTCAAATCCCGCCATGTACCAATGTGTTTTCGAATTTTCGAAATTATATGTACATTATCCGACGCTTTTACGGTGAAGGAAAACATCGTGAGGAAACCTTCACGCATGCCTGCGAAGAGATTCAAAGGTTGTGTGTGAAGTCGTCCAATCCACACTGGGCTAACGTGGATGACTAAAGGCCTAATCACCCTATACGTGTAGGCTCGTGCCCCTCGGTGAGACGGTTAATGAGCTGATGGATGCAT
>PQWD01001506.1:0-34919 GCA_019425675.1 Leucinodes orbonalis | reverse complement strand
AAATACGTAGCTTTTATTATATTTAGAACGTAAAATTATTCATTTGAATTTTGACCTTAATTCGTCACAGAAAGAGTACAAAATCAAAAGCACGAGCTACTTATTATGATTATAATATGTAGCGAGCGACGTGATGTTGAATGAAAATTCTGCCTCTGACGCGATGAGCAGACTTTTGCCGCGGAGTGAAACTGTTCATAAACTAACTTTATCTAAGTTGGCTACGTATGATCATCAAATATAGTTAATTCAAATATTTTAAGTAAATTTAGTTAGTTTCTAAGTATACATTATATGGAGCGTCGGTGGCTTAATGGTGTGGACCACAGACATTCGAATATACAATTAGACTGGACAAGCCGCCAAGTTTATAGGCAGTCCCAGTGTCGCAATTTCTTTTCGGTTCTTACCTGTGAAAAGTTATTATATTTCTTGGTAAATTTACTGATTCATTGCGATGATTGCATGTTACAATTGCACAGGATGGCATTTTGGGAAAAAAAGGTAATTTCTTCTAATATTCGTGCGTCTTGACTCGTCTCACAGAGCGTAAACTGGCAACCAATGTATGCTCGTTGAGCTTACATTTGTCGCACTTAAAAACGCGGCTCCATCTCCTGTATTGGGAAATCTGTGGTGTGGACAGTCGCCTTCCTACCGGGAGGGCTGAGGTTCAAATCCCGACACGTACCAATATGTTTTAAAATTTTCGAAATTATAAGTACGTTATCCGACGCTCTTACGGTGGGAAACATCGTGAGGAAACTTTCATGCACGCCTGCGAAGAGATTCAAAGGTTGTGTGTGAATTCGTCCAATCCGCACTGGGTCCGCGTCGACGACTATGGCCTAATCACCCTGTACGGGTAGGCTCGTGCCCCTCGGTGGGGACGTTTAATGAGCTGATGATGATGATACATTATACCAATTGAATTATTATTAGTATTATAACAAACGCTCTTTTAATTATTATAAATACTAAAAGAATGTTTGTTATAATATTACTATAGCCCTGTAAATTGATCATTAGACTATTATCACGAGCTGAAATCAAATATATTACACATGTTAAAATGTGTTCCACAATAACGAAAGCACAATTATTGGACAAACCTAAACCCCTGCCGAACGGGCTTTTGTCAACACAATGGAACACTCAACCAACACTCAAGGCCACTACATTTACAACATTATTAATGTGAATGCGTGTTACGATTGCTTTTAATTGACAAATCAACGACTGAACAATACGTTAACAATATTACGGAATGTTATTAAACAACAATATTTATAGAAGTTGACTTGACATGAATGAACTCGCGTTTGGCAGCAGCTGCTTCCTAGCCTTTAAAAGTTAGATAAACACTTTATTGCTCACAAATAAATTGAAGTAATTAAAAACACAAGTCGGTGGCTCAATGGTGTGGACAGCTGCCTTCCGATCTGGAGGGCGCAGGTTCAAACCCCGCCGCATAAACATGTATTTTTGAATTTTCAAAATTATATGTACGTTATCCGACGCTCTTACGGTGAAGGAAAACATCGTGAGGAAACCTGCGCACGCCTAAGGAGATTCAAAGGTACGTGAAGTCGGCCAATCCGCAATGGGCCCGCGTAGACGACTAAGACCTATACACCCTTTACTTGGCTTGTGCTCGGTGGGGGCGATTAATGGGCTGATGATGAATTAAGTGATCAGCCTGCTGATCTATCCAAAATAGACAAAATTGTGTAGATATTGTTAATTTTTATATGTGTCAACACACTGTCAGCTATAGTACTTACAAACAACAACGTGCGGCGGCGACACGTGCCAGCAATTTGCAATGATGGCCGCCCACCCTTGTTGGTGCGTGACGCTGGCGATTGCTAGGCGTGAGAAATGCGTATTGATCTATCACAATGCATTGTTAGGTTTTCTCATGTAGGAGACAGTGCATTTACTTTAAAGTTTAAATAATGGAATGTTTATTTTTGTGGCAGTATACAAGAATTTCCTTAACCCATTGAACGCCGGGAATCCAATAGAAAATCTATTGTGTCTGGCGCCTTAAGGCGTCGTTGGCGGTCAAAGGGTTATACTTTGGTATCAGGATGAGGGCACTGGATGAGTTACAAAAATTAGGTACTGGAGAAATTATGAGAGACGTAACATTTGTCGTCTCGGGTGATGGGGGCAGTGTTAAAGGAAACTTATGTCTACCTACCATTGTTAATTTTTGTTGGAACTTGAATTACATTTTTCATGGTCAGGCGTATAATTGACCACAAGGTGAGCGAACTGACTGTTACATAATGTCATAAACAACTTAAATCAAGACACTCAACATGAGCCATGATGATGAAGACACCATGACGCTGGTCTTTCGTAGCGACCTTAATAAATTGACCTCATAGTGCAGCGCCAGATATAGTCCCAGAAATATGAGTGTTTTGCACTTCTGTGTTTCGGGACGAGGGCGCTATAGCTTGTAAAATTACCAAGTATGAGACACATAACATCAGCTGTCTCGGGGACGGGCGCAGGGCAGTACTGTCGTAAAATAATGACAACGTTTTCCCCTTAACACTGCCTCTGTCATGGTCAGGCGTATCACTTACCACCAGGTGAGCGCACTGACCGTCCCGTTCACTTTATAAGATAATATTATGTATGCAATTATTATTAAAAACACAATATTTGAATGTAGAACAATACAAGTGTCACTTTTTATTTGTCTGCATATATTGAAATATCTTAATCTTAAAAAAAAATAAACAAGGAATCATGCCTACCTACCTACCTAGATACTTAATACGTCGTCGGTCGTCACAAAATATCTATACGCATAGAAAAATCTATAGATATCTACTGCAAGCCCCTCTATTAATAGATCGCTAATAGCTCGGAGATAATACTATAAAACAAAGTAACAACTCCATTAAACCAATTTAACAAGGAATACCTCAAAAACTATTTTATCAGTAATCTTAACAGGATCGCTCGTAAATCTTGAGGCAACGATGGGTTTTATCTAAGCTTTAGGGGAGATAACACCCCCATTGTCTCTGATGATGCCATAGTTGTAATAAAAACAACAAGAATGAAACTGACGCTATAAAATTATATTATAACAGTATGGTAGCAATAAATGTGTGATGAAAAATATATGCAATTATATCTCCGATTTAAAATATGTTCATCAAATAAAGTTTGGTATATTCGTGGTTCTGTTTACAAATGATGACCACAAATAATGACCTCAATAGTCTTTTGCGCAAAATGTACTACTGTATCGATAGTAAAACAATATAATTATGAAATATTGTAAAATGACATGACAATAAACAAAACACATGAATTTCCGTCGCCGCGCCCCACCACAGCTCTAAACGGCCAAAAAAATGACATCAGGGGGGTTACCAGTAAAACAGTGTTACAATAATATTACTTCGTCTTTTCTGGTACAAAAATGCTGACGTATCATTATAACAATACAGTTTTAAGAGATTGTGGCTACCCCCCTGTACAATCTCATCATCATCTTTCTAAATCGTTCCATACCAAACTGTATTAATAATTTCAAATGCCCCTGTTATCATATAGTCTAAGCATTAGTTCAGATCGCTGCATGACCGAGGATCGTGAATTAAATCTCGCGCAGAGATCGCTGAATGAAAGTCACTTTAGTGCGATGCCAGCTTAACTATGACATTGAAGGCTGTACCACCTGATTGTCGGAAGCGAAAGATGATTTCGTGTCCCTTAGGGTACGTTAAATCGTCAGTCTTGGCAAGTCTTAGGACCTTATACAAGTAGCCTTGTACAAGCACTCTGTACAAGGGCTCTGTCAGAACACCAGCGCTGCCGTGGCCAAGTTGATGAATCATTAGAAACTGTAAATGACACACGGCAGTATAAGCTGAGGCAGGGCCCACTGAACCACAAATAACATTTATTTATTTTATTTGTGTTTATTTTTGTTTCATTTGTCTTTATTTTTGTTTAATCTTTCCTTTTTCACGTGTTTATTACTTTGGTTTCTTTTCGTATAATTGTTTTGTTTTGTATTGTGGTCAAATAAATGTTTTTCTTTCTTTCTTTCTTACAAGCTAGCTTTCTGTTTGTAAATGTCAGATCATTATTTGGACCATGCTGTGTATGCTTTTTATGATTACCATCTGTTACATTTTTCGTTAATTTTTCGGAAATAAAAGATTGTAATCTGTCTGCGTACCAAATTTAAATAAATAAACATTAGCGTACACAAAGATTTTGAGTACGTTATGCAAAGTGAGTGTCACTATCGCACAATAAATAAATAATTTCATTTTTGTCAAATTAAGTCTGTTGATGACAGCAGATCGCCTTGGTTTCAAATTTGTAGAGGAAAAGAGGCGAATAAGTAGGAATCATTTAAAACCACCAAGTTATTCAACAACATTCGTTACTGATTTTCAAACTAATTTGACTCTACGCTCGCACAAAACAACTAGCAACACTAAGTCACTAATGCACAATGCATCCAAGGGCGGATCCAGGTTAGACGCCAGGAGGGGGTCGAATAGTAGAAGTCAAGTTATTGTTTATTATAAAATAAGAAGGCAAACGAGCATGCGGCTCAACTGATGGAAAGTGACACCGCCGCCCATGGACATTTAAGTTAAAACTTATAATGTATTTTGTTAATGTACGTTAGTATAGTACTTAAAAATAGCTCGGGCCGGGGGGGTCATGACCCCATGACCCTCTCCCTGATCCGTTGAATGCATCCTAAATTACAGTCCGGGCTCAGTTAATCATTAGGGTAATTACGACCGGGGATTCATCAAATTGGACCCTAGGTCCAGGTGGTTGGTTTATAAATTGTTTTGGACAATGCGGTCCCAAATTAGTAGTTTTGTAAATGCGAAACACCTATTTACGAGTGGGGAGTCACCCCTAATTTTTTAGACGCGTGCCAAATGTTTAATTTAGGAAAATTTACTCACTATCATTACTCTTTTTTTTTCTCTTTATTTAGGATAACGAACAATTACACACAAGGATATTTGTAAGTCTTATTAACTAAGTTTAGAGTCAATGTGCAACCAGCACCATTATCCACATATTATGAATTTAAAATTTAGTTACTTCGGAAGTACACAAAAAGAGAAATGCTGTTCTATATTACTGCAAAGGCACAAATGTAGACTTAATGTTACACTACACTACAAGCTACACAGACAGATATGAAAGGGATATATCATTATGTCTCCAACTGGATAATAATAAATATAATAATAAATAAATAAATAATACTTTGTTCATATTCAATTGTAGATTATGCACTAAAAGACCCATGTATTAAAAGTCTTAGGCCCATATTCTAGAACGAGACTCAATGTTAATCTTTACTTAAATTGAGTTAGAAAAGGATGGCGCTATTGCTCGTATATAGCGCTATCCCTTTCTGACTAAATTTAAGTAAAGACCACAAAATTTTAATTCCTGTTATACCTACTTACTTTTTTATTTCTCTTTTTAAATTGCTTTATTGTATAATCCTTGTTATGTCATTGTAAAATTTTGTGGTGTAATAAATGTTTTTTCTTTCTTTCTTCTTCTTTCTAAAGATCAACGCTTGACTCTCGTTCTGTAATGCGGGCCTTAGTGCAAAGTAGCATACTAAAATACGCAGATGAGACATCTGCACTGATTGTGGGATTGGTTCACTAGTTCACGAGTCTTCGAAAGGGTAATCGAGTGATGGTAGTTTTCGTAGCAAAACTAGTTACCGATAAAGCATTAGCTCAGTACGTTAAAGTGACACCAAATCGGTAACAATTCTCGCTGAACCAATCGTCTTCTCAATCGGCCGTTTGAGAAGACGAGTTCTTGAGCGTATATGGATCATTGAAGTGAACTGTTGCCTGCCTATCTGGAGGGTGCAGGTCCAAATCCCGCCATGTACCAATGTATTTTCGAATTTTCGAAACTAAATCTATATTCGACGCTCTTACGGTGAAGGAAAACATCGTGAGGAAACCTGCGCAAGCAGAGATTCAAAGGTTGTGCGTGATGTCAGCTAATCTACACTGGGCCCGCGTGGACGTCTAAAGGCTTACATCCTTTACGGGTAGGTTGTTGCCCCTAGGTGGGTCGCTTAATAAACTGATGATGATGATGATCGCGATTTGGCAAACATAGCGTTTGTCGTATTATGGATGGACCAATAACTTGCAAGATGTTACACAATTCGATTGGTAAAATACCTCAAAGATGCATGGAATATTTTCATAATTATTTATCAAATATTACCTGTAATAAGTGTAAAAGCAAAAAATGCTCTAGCTCTAGCTATGTAGCCTATTCTTCCTAGAAAAGATGACATCGTCAGTTGTCGACTTTTGATTATTTGACAGCAAAATACTTTAAGTAGTATACCTAAAGAATAGTACAACGCGGCTTCCATTCAAACATCATTCAATAATTCAACATCTGCCTAAGTTATTTATCACTTCATTACTGATAGCGTGTTTCATTTTCAACACACTGTTTCTTACACAAATAAGAATAAGATTCAAATTTGTTTGATTATTCAACATTACGAGTATGTATTTAATTATTTGTTCCAACCCTCGCCCTTTACAGCGGATATGGAAGACAATATAAGTAAATACAATCGACTCGTGCGCAGGATGCGTTATCGACGCTAAATTTAGCGTTTCCATTAGGGACTTGAGACAATTGCTCTAAATTTGGCCACTTTTGTTAATGTTCTTGTATTTTTGGGAGGCACTTTGGGATGTGTATTTTTACGAGTTGCAGTGTAAAATAGTTTGATGCGAGGGATTTTTTTACAATTGGACAATAACTCGTCAAATAATTAAAAAGGTAATCTATACGAGGATTTATCTATTTTTTCTACCATAGCAGGAATGATAGCCTCATATTAGTGATGTAACGAATATTCGCATTCGCATTCACGAATATTCGCATATTTTTCGATATTCGCATTCGCAAAAAACGATGCGAATATTTTGCGAATGTTTTTAACAAACTAAAAGGAAATTATTATATAGATAGATGCATATGAATTAATAACACAATAGATAAGCAAGCTTTTTATATTTTATTTAATCATATGTGAATTGACTGTTCCATAATATGAAAAACTTAACCTTTTTTATTTTTTAGAACCTTAAATCAAAACAAAACTCTTCGAATGAACTTTCTTTCTGTGACTAACTTCGTTCATTCAACCTGTATCGGTTCGGGCGCTCGGCTATGTTCGGTTTCAACATGGCCGGGACGAAATGTCAAAGCTGTCAAATATTTGACGCGCGCTTTATTTGAAATTTAACATTCGCATTCGCGAATGTTAGGAATGCAATATTCATTACATCACTACCTCATATATAAGTATCTATGTTAGTGGTGTTGGTTTCCGCACTTAGTCCGTGCAGTGGACCATGGTGCGTGAGCCATGGCGGCCTTCTGGTCACTCCAGCCAGCCCATCTCCCTCCAAAAGCAGATCAGTCTTCCCGGTCTCCTCAGGGCGTCTGCAACTGTTACCGGTGAGCCCGTAGTTTTCCTGCGGATCTGGGCTACGCCTGTGCACCTAAGAAGCACATACGCCACCGGTTCCTATAAGGATTTATCTACAAGTATCTCTTTAACTTTATCCGAGTTTACTGCTGGACATAGCCTCCGCCTTTCTCGTTCATCCTCCACCAAGTAACCTTTCGCAAGTACACAATACAGTCCATAGGGCCAGAGAGCGGCCTTCTTCCTCTTTCATAAAATTGTATGACATTATATTTTATGCGATAACAAAGAAAACGGCAAAATAGTGTATATTTTGCCGTACGTTCACTGTAATTTTTATCGTAAAATTGATGTATTTTTTTAATCAACCCAAAATGACAAGGGAATTGCGCCATACAGCCGCGTATGCAGATTTCCCGCGATAAACTAGGTATCAACACATGCGTGCATTTGTTTGGAGAGCGCTTGAAGCGCTTCACGGCTGAGTGGTCTAGCGCTGGATGGCTCTCAAGCGATCCATGGCCGTAATGTAACTGAACAATGGAGCAACGACAATCAGTAGGCGAGCTTGTATATATGGACAATTCTAAGATTTATAGGGAAATCGGAGTCAAACTTCCTTATTTTTTTTAAGTTACGATGTGATCAGGACTGTCAGGACGCTCACCTGATGGTAAGTGATACGCCTGACCATGACAGATTGGCAATAAAAGAGAATATTTCTAGAGAACTATGATTTCATTCGATTCTTTCATTTCTATCTATTCTTTAATTACTATGACTCAAATTATTAAATAAAATACAAGAATACTGTTTATCCTTTCAAAAGAACTATGTTTTCATCCTTCTTTCAATTATATTTATTAAAATGATTGGTATTACTTAATACTTCTGCACTTAGTATTTAATGCAGACGCTAAATGAACCCAAACAAATACTACACGAACTCAGGAAGATTTACACGGCTTTATCATTTTACATTCGTGAATTCCGCCGCGTAGGTATTTCCATTTCCACCGAAATGTTTTCCCTTCGCTTGAGAATTAGAAGACTTCTTAAGTACACTCCCAATTCAAATCGACCGCGAGAACAATGATATTCTTTATATATAAAGGTAGATACGCCATCCGTGCCTCAAAAAAAGAAACGGCCCAGGAGAGTACAGTTTGTACTTTTTTTTAGGTAAATGTGTTCGAAATTCGAAAATGTGTATGTGTGCTATCACTGCATTCGGAACACTTTTTTCGATTGTTTTGTGAGCATATCACTAATCTATACTTTTTTACATCATTGCGCGAGAATTACCGTTTCAGGCGACTGCAGGACACGAGGAGTAATTTATATGTAGGCGTTTCGCTTAGACTTTAGTTTTGCTTTTACATTGTTTCAGACTTTTAGTTTACGACATTTATAATATATCACTGTTTTGTACAAACCTGTGGGTTTATTCTTGATTTTGAATGCATTTCATAAGCATAATGAAAGATAAATATTTTCTATGTAATCAAGAACATACATAAAGTATTATAATAAGATGTTAATTGGATACACATGGACACTCGCTACTCGGAGCAACAACTACGCTGCAGACCGTATATATTTTTTTGTTACCAACTGTACAATACGGTCAAGACGATCATCTATTGGTTAGTGATACCATAGATTTAGAATTAGTACGCTACGCTATGAGTGATAGACGACCCATTTGGTGTTGCGGTTGAGACGTCAGCTGCTACACTAAGGGTTCCGGATTCCCCGGGCAGTAAAAACATTTGTGTGCATGAACATGCCTCTTTGTAATGGTCTGGGTATTTTTTATGTAAAATATGTATGTATTTACAAAAAAATGTAAATAAATACGTTTATTTTTCCGTTGTTTAGTACTCATAATACAGGCTTCATGCTTAACTTGGGACTAAATGGCGCTGTATGAATGTTAGTGGATATTGATTTATTTATACGGTGAGCTATGACAGAGCGGCATTAAAGGAGACCAACAATTGATAGACAGTTATTATGCTCAATCAATCATATCAATATATTATCAAATACGATAAGTTGGAGAGAAACAGTCTTTCTCAAATTCTTTACGCCTCAAATACTTCGGTCAAGGAATCTTTTCGCAAATCATAACATGGAAAAACGTCCATAACTCTCAAAACAACGAATGTGTGTCACATATTACTAGCCAACTGCAACAGATTGCATCCCAAAGGGCCTGCAGCACTCTGTAAACGGCTGGGCTCCAGTCGCTAATTCCGCTGCACCGGCTCTAGAACAATGTCGAGCCGCGTCAAAGGTGCACTTGCACAAAGACCTCTCACTAAGGGTGATAAGAGTACAGTGATAGGCGGCGCGACTTCGGCTGAAGTTATAGGATTTTAATTTAAAAAATGTAGTCATTGCAGTTCCCGCAACCTACGAGGGCATTGAAGATGAAAGTACGGAAACTGCAAGGACTGTACATGTTTTTGAAAAATATCCGATTTTTTTTCAAAATTTCGACATCATACGATCCGCCATTTATTTCTTAATCTCACGATACTAAATAGTCCTGGTTAACTTGCATATTTTCGGAGATATTGCGAAATTTATGCGAACCTTGACAAACGAACGTATATACAATGTCAATGTCAAACGTATATAAAATATACAATGTATCTTCAATGTCAAAAAACGAATGTATAGACATCTTCAATGTCAAAAGTATAAATAAAAAACAGATGAAGAATACAGCTCACCTCGCAGCAAATGGCGGCTGAGGCCTATAGTTCCTGCAACAATAACCTTAAAATTCTATATTAATTTATTATTTTTAGCACGGTATAAAATACAAACCATTTAGTTACGATATTGTCCAGTTGTTTTAGCACACCCTTTACGGGTAGGCACGTGCCCCTCGGTGGACACGTTTAATGAGCTGATGATGATGATTGTCCAGTTATCTGTTAACCCTTTGACCGCCAATGGTGCCAGACACTAGATTTTCTATTGTGTCTGGCCCGGCGTTCAATGGGTTAATAAGTGTTCA
This sequence comes from Leucinodes orbonalis, assembly GCA_019425675.1. Taxonomy (NCBI): domain Eukaryota; kingdom Metazoa; phylum Arthropoda; class Insecta; order Lepidoptera; family Crambidae; genus Leucinodes; species Leucinodes orbonalis. The sequence continues at coordinate 24,378 of PQWD01001506.1, read as the reverse complement.
ATTTGCATTCGATCACAACCAGCACAACATTCCAGTAAAATATTTCAAAGTCACGCGTAACATTTTGTTTCTATTATAATTGTAAACGAGCACTGTATTTTTTGTATGAAGAGAACGCTCACCTGATAAATATTTGGTAGAAGCAGCCCACGACCGATACAGTGTTGAATAAAACAACGCCCTTAAAAGACATTATTTTCTGTCAACACTGTTTTGCATCTGTCCTCGACCAGGCTACATTATATATGCTGAACATAGGCTATCCATAGAAAACCTCTCTCCATCGGTTGGAGACATTTCAGCATCAAATTAAAGCTCGAGAGAGACATTTCTTATACAATATACTCACATCTTCATTCATATTATTAATACTTTATTTAGAATTATGTTACACAAAGTGTATTTATTATTATTGTATTAGTAATATTAATATGTAGTTATTTATTCAAGTATTGTTAGCAGCAAGATCATCGTGCGACTACTCAACGGGCTCACTGAATCAACGCCAGGTTCACTACTGGTGTCCCTGGCTTATGCTGAGTGAGTCCGTTTGATTCAGACATTGTAGCACATGTTGGTTCTGTGTTCTTTCTTAAATTTTTTATTGTATTGCGGTGCATTGGATTATTAAATGTTTTCTTTCTTTGTTTCTTGGATCGTCACTCTATCTTTTGGTTATCCGTCCCACGCTGTACTTGCACTATTTGCTCCAGCTGCCATTGGTTCTTCAAGCTAGATGTTCCGCCTATTACCTGATCAGATCTGCTATAAAGGTTAGCCAGGTCTATCCACACATAGAATATAGAACATACGAAAATTGTTTGAACTCAAAGCTCTGACTAGGTCAGGAAGAAAGAAAGGAAGAATAATTTATCGCTACGTCTTATACCATTGCCATACCCTAAACCAGGTACGTCTAGATTTTTAGTCCAGCTTTTTAGCTTAACTAGACTTCAGCAGGACGGATTCGCGCGGCCAATCCTTTACTTTAAACTTGCAAGACTGGAAACTAGTGTCCGATTGAAGGCCGAAAGTTGTGCGAAAACAAAGCCGAATCGGATAATAATAGAGTCCCTTATTTCACCAATCCGCATTAGTACCGTGTGTTGGGTTACGGCCCAATATACACATGGTTAAGCTGTGTGGGATGGCCTGTCCTCGCAGTGGGACGTTTAAGCCTGATGATGATGAATTTTGTTGAAAACATCAAAAAGTATTAATATGACATTTTATATTCCAAAGTGTCTTGTAAATACTTAATTCAAAAATTCTTTTTTACGGTTTTAGTTCATATTTTTAAAATAACCATTACTCTAAAGAGGTGTCAATTTGTAATTTTTCTCACTTTTTTATATTTCTCATCATAAATCTCGATTAATTTAATTAGCTAAACAGCTATTTATTAAGACATGTATTGTATTTATATTCCATCTATTCAGAAGAATATAAGAAAAGAAACCTTGAACAAAATTCGTCATAGTGTTAATATTTATTTCTCGACCACATGTGTAGCTTGCCGAAGTTTGCCGAAACTGGCCGAAGGTAGCCGAAAACAAAGCTTAGTTCCGACACTATTTGTCACGACTTGTTAGTTATTCCTCTTTGCGAAAAACACGACTTTAATCATTTGTAATGATAAAAAACATATGAAATAATCACATTTGCCTTAGGGTTGGGGCAGACGAGTTTTGGACTTGTGACCGCGTTTGAGTCTTAGACGAGACTCAAATCTTTGCTGAAATTGTGTTAGAAAGGGATAGCGCTATATACGTTTATTAGTGCCATCCCTTTCTAACTCTAGTTAAGATCACTGCTTGGCCGCTTTTCTCCCCATACATATGTTAGGCTACCGAGCCTCCCCTGCAACGCCCAAAGCCGAGGTTCGAGTCCCACTCTAGAACGCCCTTAGGCTCGTTGTGTAAATTTTAAGGCTGAGAGCCATCTGCGCTCGCCAATTGCCCGATGAAGCTGTAAAGACCATCTGCGGCCAACAGCAGTAGTCCGAAAAAAGGAGTCGTGTTAAATTACGGGCAGAAGTCTTTCGGCCCGCTTGGACTGACTTGCGAATGTTCGCTGGTAGAGGCTGAACGGTAGGCCCAGGATATCTGGCTCCAAAATGCCTAGACCTATGTCCAGCAGAAGACTGCGATAGGTCGAAGAGAATAAGGGGTCTAGTTGATGGGTTGAAGGTAGGTCGATGATTATTTATCTAGGTAGACACGTATAGCAGTAAAATACATGCATGAAGAACTCAAAATTTTGGGTTTCAGAAAGAGAGCAAGTATAACTAAAAATTTAAATAGCTAGGCATAGTTGGGCCAAAGAGGGTTCTGTAGCAAGTGTAACTAAGATTTTTTTAGCATCTATAAGCAAACATTTGACTGCCATCTCACCTGATGGTAAGTGTTGATGCGGCCTAGGATGGATCATGCCTGCCTAAAACCAGCCTGTTCATTCTTGCCTTAGAATTAATTACCTGGCATGATTGGACTAACATCCCGTCGTCCCGGCGGGGTTCGTTTGGAATTTTTTATTGAAAAAAAAATCCACTATTCACCCCTAATAAAACTTTATAACTTAATCAACTCTATAATAACCATATCGTAATATTCTCAGGGCAAGCCTTATGTGGACATCTTGGCAACACTTTACATGAGTATTATTTACTCTTAGGAATATTAAAATGATTTGGAAAAAAGTACTAGGGAACCATACATAACCAAGAGGTTTTGTTGTGAACAACTTATGAATTTATCGAACTGATAAAAAATGCTGTCCACTGAATAGTACTTATTGGACACCTCTTATATAATCATGGTCTGCTAGTATAATTTAAGAAACAATATGGTTATTATAGAGTTGATTAAGTTATAAAGTTTTATTAGACGGGACGGGTGGGAATATTTAAAAAAAAACCACTTGTCCCCGGGGGAGACAAAGCTAGGGGTGACCAGGTGACTACCCGTCCAGGTAACTCATACAACTAGTTACTTTCATCAATTATTTGTCCCTTCAACGCGTTTTACGACTGTAACTACGGGCACACGTGTCACCTATCACATCGTGCCATAAAAGAAGTTAACTGACTTTTCATAGAATCAAATCAGTATGTCTTTATTTTTATATCGGGGTAGATATGAAAAAATCACCCTCTAAGGTGAGCGTATTCAATTTTACCCCGTCTCACCCCTTACTTGTTTGTTGCCGAATATCAATTTCAACTGCGTATATTTCCTTAAGCGAAAAAAAGGGAAAACGAGGCATTTCTTGTAGAACATTATGTTGGTCGTGTCGCAGGTAGAATGCGCTTTTGGACATTTGGAGTGATAACTAGTTTATTTCGCACACTTAGAATGAAAGTGCCCTAAGTAAATAAATTTGTTTTTATTTATTTTTTATGATTCAAAAATATCTGCCCACTATCTGCCGGTCCGCGTGGCAGTTATTAAGGCAAGCCTTGGTTTAGAATTGGACATATTAGGACATATAGCTGAATAATAATAATAATAATCGTTTATTCCTCACCATTCATATATTATTCAAGATACAATATTCAGAAACATAGGGTCTAATACATAATGGTGGGCTGACACCTGGACTAGGATATATCCTGTATTTCAGGTAGAAAAAGCATAGAATATGCATATTAAGCACATCCAGTTTTAACTTCAAGATGTTTACCATCTGTGAACGTTATACATATTTGACGACCCATTTGGTGTAATGGTTGAGACGTCGGCTCTTACATCAAGGGTTCCGGGTTCGATCCCCGGGCAGTACAAACATTTGAGTACATGAACGTGTCTGTTTGTATTGGTCCGGGTGTTTCTTATGTATAGTTAGAAAAAAAAAAAATATAAGTATGTTTATCCGTTGTTTAGTACCCAAATTACAAGCTAAATGCTTAATTCGGGACTAGATGGCGCTGTGTTTGTCAGTATTTATATATTTATTATTAATAGGCAATATTATGCATATTCTAAATTAAGTGGGCATCGTAATGTTATTGAAAACATTGATGATACCTTAGTTTGGCTGTTTGCTGGGACTCCATTAAAGTCATACCCTATTTATATGTATATTCATTTAAAATTATCCTTAATTACTTGGGGAATATATTATTATTGTAAAGCTATATCAACCAATCTTCAAATCCAATTGTGCACATATCTTGCTTAATTTAAGCGCTTAGCATCAAACAATTGAATAATTATCCCGTCAATTACATTTAGCTTAGCGACCATGCTAACGTTTGCCTTTATTTTCGTTTTCGTATTACATACGCATACCACGTACCGTACAACATGCGCTGTAAACATATGTGACAAACATACAACTGAACGGAATTTTATCTGTCTAAATATAGCTATTACGAATTATTGATGAGGGAGATATACCTATAGTTATACGATTAAATGCAAACGCTAAACTCCACGATGGTTCCTAAATCTCACGCAGTTCGCTTGTCATAATAAAAATATTCAGAAATAAAACTACGCTTTTAGTATAATAGTCCTACTTAGGATCACTGGGACATTTAACACCTGTACGTCAGAACCTGTTTCGGGACAATTGGCTTATAGAGTACATACATTGACAACATCAGATTGAATGTTTTCTATTCAACCTATCGCAGTCCACTGTTGGTCAAAGGTCTCCCCCATTTTGCGCCAGATATCCCGGTCCTCCGTTTTTGTCATCCAGCCTCCGCCAGCGACCTTTCGCAAGTCGTCGGTCAATCGGCCGGAGGGCGTCCCACGCTACGCTTGCCAAGACGCGGTCTCCATTCCAGAACTCGTCTGCTCCAACGGCCATCGGTTCTGCGACATACATAATTGTATGCATCATTAAATTTGATTGCAAACATGTCACATTTTTTTTTCTTCAATTATTGCCATCTGTCTCTTTGCAGACATTCGGCAATATTTTTAATGTTATGTGCATTAATTTGTGCTCCTAGTCCAGTGACTAGGCCACTACATTATTATTACATTTTACTTAATATGTACTTTTAATTTCTATTGATGCTGGTTTTCTAATGTTTCAACACTACTATACACTCTCATTATTTCAACAAGTCGAAAGGTGTTTTTCTTTTCATGTCTCATAAAACACATATTGTGTCTCGTCAAACTTTTGATTAAATAGGTTCTCTCCAAAAAAATTGATTTCATAATTTCACCGTAACACAGCGAAACGCTAGGGAAACGTGTAAAAACAGGAGCCATGAATATTATAAGGGCGAGAGGCCGTTTGTAGAAATGTAAGAAAAAGTCTCACTACTCAGTTTTTATTTGGACCATTTTATGGAGAAGACGGACATGACTGACTGAATATTACTTATTAATTTATGTTACGACGGTGAGAGTGATAGTTATTGGGGAAGGCCTATTTTCAGCAGTGAATTTTATTAGGCTGATACGATAATGAGCAATAAAACTCCCCGTAAATGAATACAGAACTGTAAGATAGATAATAAATAGAAAAAGATAAAGATGATTATTAAAAAAATAGTGATATCAATAACAAGGGCTGACTTACTGACTGTTAATAACTATGGTTCTGCGTGCGTAGCTCTCTCTCTGTCTTCAACTTTCGCAGTTCACATGTCCACAGAACAAATGTCTTACCCATTTTGTGCCAGATATCCCGGCTATTCTCATTCAGCCTCCACCAGCGACCTTTCGCAAGTCGTCGGTCCATCTGTCCGGGCGTCCTACGCTACGCTTGCCAAGACGCGGTCTCTACGCCAGAACACGTCTGCTCCAACGGCCATCGGTTTTGCGGCATACGTGACCAGCCCACTGCCACTTTAACTTGCTGATGCTGCAAGATATTTTATATCAGTGTTCCGGACTGAAAGGTAATACCTACAGGCAGTGAATATGGATTATGTAAATAACAAAATAACATTTCCATGTCAGCAAGTAAGCAACTGTACTGATATCTCACTTTATTATCACTGGAAAAGCCGTCAGAAGTCCTTTACCACGTATCCCTTAGTTGATATATAGAAATGACATACCATTGGACGGATATGTCATTTACATACTTAGTTGCTAACAAATGTGGTACACCTTACATACATTAAAAATATTTTATTTTTATAACTCCCATTACAACAAAAATGTATCTAATAATTATCTTAAAACATATTATTGCAAAATTATCATTAAACTACAACTAAACGCCTACTTTTTTACATAATAATAGCACATTTATTAATTATACCTAATAAAAGTTTTAGACTTTTAAAGGTTAATTTGAATGCGGTTTGAATACGAGCAAATGACCAAAATCTTACACAAAAAACTTCTAAACTTTAAGTACAAGATTAACTAAAAAAGCCATAAAGTTATGTTTACAAAAAAACACCGTAAAGCCCTTAAGTTTTTTGAGCTAGCCACACGTGTCCCGACAAAAACGCGCCAACATATATTCATATTTTGTGCAACGATTGTAAAACTAAATGCGTGTGCCATGTGGTCATTCTCGGTCATGTCCCATTCCGCTAAACGCTAACATCATCCATCTTGCATCTCCTTCTATCACACTGTTGTTCCATTCAATTCGTGTTTGTCCTTTCACTCGCTCACACGCGCCTTTCAGTCCGCGATCCAACGGCGCAAGGGAATATTGTGTCGCGCGTCACTCCGAATTCACGAACAAACTTTCGTGTGGAACGTTTTTGAAATACTTTTTTCGTGTTTTCACTAGTGCAATTTTTGGTGTGCGAAAACAGTTACTTTGTGAATATTACACAAGATTGAGTGTTTACATTGAGGTTTAAGTGCATTTTGGAATGTTACAATCTCGCTGTTTTTAGCGAGCAGTGAGCGGATTTTTACGGTTAGTGTGGTTTTTTTCTTATCACTCTATTGTTGTAGGTATCGGCATTTGACGTGGCGTTTCGCTTTCAGATACGTATTTCTTTTTTATCTGTCGTGAATTTTTATTGATTGCGACCACGAAGCCGTGTCATGGAAAAAGTATATACTGCGTTGTGCAATTGAAAAATTTCATGTACCGCGTTCTAAATCAAGTTAAATTATGGAACAGTTAAGTTTTGACTTATGATCTAAACAATCTTATCTGGGGAGTAATAAAGGCAAGGATAAAAAGTCTAGTTTGTCGTGTTTTTGTTGACAGTTAACTGGGTCTACCCGCATTTTGTGTCTAGGAAAAAAAATCGAATGACAAAATATAACATTGATTGCAAACACTTGTGTAAACATCAAAGTAACCTTGCTTCAACTTATTTACTATTCTTTCGTCATAATTTACCTGAATTTATTTATTATGGAACTTATACAACAAGTTACGTTATATAAGACCCTTTTTTGCTCTTTTATATATATTTTCTAAGTTTCAATTCTCGTTGTAACTACCGCTCTACTTTAGGGAAAGATTATATGGTACATTTAGAAGTGACTGCGTATTACACTAAGTTTATGGTTCGGTCCGCGCTCAAACCTAGAGTTCATATTCAACCTATCGCAGTCCACTGCTGGACATAGGTCTCCTTCATTTTGCGCCAGATTAAAAATCATTTGTAGTGTAGTGTAGATCACTGTGAAAACACCTTTCAAAATTGATATTAATACGTTTAGTTCTTTTACTAAAATTAGCTGCAGTAATAACAAGCCAGCTTCTTAAATTAATAATTACCAACGTAGTTATTATTTTTATTCATACCTATATACTTAACTAGTTACTGAAGTAATTATTTCACTAAAAGTAACTGTATACTGATTCTACAAAGAGTTTTATTACAAGGTCCTTTCGGTAACTTAAGCAAGTTAAACATTGCCTATCTTATTACCAGGAAATATTTTTTATGTTGTTAATAAATTAGCCGTAAAGTTGAAGGACCTGTAATGTGTCATGAAATACAATTTTTACTAAGCTAGTTTGTTATGAAACTAAGACAACATTCAAACTTATATTATTATCACATAGAAAACAACAACAGAACCCTGAACAATACAACAGACATGTTTATTTCCGCAAACATTGATTCTACACAGGAATCGATCCCGGAACCCTTGTAGAAATAAGTACTGACTACCCAAACGAGAATAAATTACATGTATAGAACTTTAATTGAATTACTTGAGACATTGGCTATCCCAAGAGTTCCGTGTTCGATCCCCGGGCAGCACAAACATTTGTGTGCATGAACATGCCCGTTTGTAATGGTCTGGGTCACAGATTTCCCAATACAGGAGATGGGGCAAGCCGCGTTTTTAAGTGCGACAAATGTAAGCTCAACGAGCATACACTGGCTGCCAGTTTACGCTCTGTGAGACGAGTCAAGACGCACGAATATTAGAAGAAATTACCATTTTTTTCCAAAATGCCATCCTGTGCAATTGTAACATGCCATCATCGCAATGAATTAGTAAATTTACCAAGAAATATAATAACTTTTCACAGGTAAGAACCGAAAAGAAATTGCGACACTGGGACTGCCTATAAACTTGGCGGCTTGTCCAGTCTAATTGTTTATTCGGATGTCTGTGGTCTGGGTGTTTTCTTTCAATAATATGTATGTATTTACAAAAAAAGTATATAAGTAACTATGTTTATCAGTTGTTTAGTACCCCAACTACAAGCTCTTCGCTTCAAATGGGGCAAGATGGGGCTGTGTGAATGTTAGTGGATATTAATTATTATTAAACTTCAGACATCGTTTCATAGTTTTGTCGATTTCAGTTGTTTATTTTGAAGCTTTGAGATCACAAGGTAGTATTTCGATGTGGAATCAAGTGACGGTTGCACAGAAGCTACGTTACATTTTCCTAATTTCACGCACGTCTTTCAGATACAAGAGTATAGATTGATCATTGGTGTTTGTAATCAAAAATAAAATGATGTATTTTTAAATTTCGGCATCTTACTCAGATCATACATATTATAGCATTTTAAATATCTTCTATCTTTAGTTAAAAATGAAGATTATGGCAGACACAATGTATTTTTTTAATCATCTATAAGCAGACATTTGACCGCCATCTCACCTGATGGTAAGTGATGATGCGGATGGATCATGCCTCCCTAGAAACAGCCTATTCACTCTTGCCTTGAAGACGGCCAGGTTGAAATGATCGGGGAACACACAAAGAGTTCCATACCAAAGTAATGTTGATTTCAAATACAAATTAAACTGTTAGGACTGACAGCGTTATATTATATGGTACCAATATATATTTTTTTCAATTGTGGTATAAATCAGGAAAAGGAAACCCTGTTATCCCAAATTCAACACGAGCGAAGCCGCGAACAAAAGTCAGCTTCGTATAATTACAGTAGTCTTAAATAATTAGCACGGATTCCAAGGCCTTACATAAAGGAAATAAAAACATTACATTGATTTAATTAAAGATTTCTTAATTTTTTTTATCTGTTGACATGAATAAATGACATATTGAGATGTTAACTTATCTTTATGTTAATTTGACTTGGTTGCTATCAATAATAATGATTATTTATAATAGTAGTGACCCTGGCTTCTCTGTCAGGGGTCATTGGTTCAATTGCCGACTAGGAGAGACATTTGTTAAAGGTTTACTTTTCTTTTTTTATTTAAAGCCTTCATTTAAACATGCTTTCTAACTTTGTTTTAACTACAATGACGTGCGTTTAAGAAGTCAAAAATGTTGTTATGGCATTCAAAAGTGCTTATTTAAGACTACATTATCTATTTTAATTTCGACTTTAAAGTGATTATATCCATATTTTTAATTAAGATCTCAAATATTTTTATACTATAATATGCACGACATAATCCTCCATACAAATGTTTGTACTTCCGGGGATCAAACCCAGACCTGTGGTAAAATAATAGGTAGTCGACTTCTCAACCATAACACCATAAGATTCCCTCACTTATGTACTTTTGTAAAAAGATAATTACTATAAATACATAGAAATATCTTTACGTATACAAACGTGATAATTAGAAGGATATTTATTTAGAAATATTCTTATTCATAAGTTTCTAAACAGTCATCCGGGTACAAAGTAATGTAAGAATGCAACACAAAAAGAACTTTGCTCTTACATGTCCATTGTGATAAAAACAACAGTCGACTGTAATCACGACATGGAAGTAAATGAAAACAATCATGTTTATTTATAGTTTATCCACAGATCATAGTCTAGGTAGACATTCTTTATCATACGTGTTTATTGACATAAATCAGTGATTTATATACGCTCTTACGGTGAAGGAAAACATCGTGAGGAAACCTTCATGCACGCCTGCGAAGAAATTCAAAGGTTGTGCGTGAAGTCGTCCAATCCGCACTCGGCCCGCGTGGACGACTAAGGCCTAATCACCCTACATGGGTAGGCTCGTGCCCCTCGGTGGGGACGTATAATGAGCTGATGATGAAGAAAAAAAAGTTTAACTTATATTTTTTAATTTAATTAGAGAAAACAAACAGCATATTAGTCATACATCAAAACAAGCATTATAAATATTACACTATGCCAAAAGAGTTTCCACAATATAATTACATGGATAAAGGTTGAATAATCTGTTTCCTTTTGTTAAAGCTTCGTTACTCAACAATACTAGAAAAATCTCACGTGATTGAAAACAAAAATAATAGAAAAAAATAAGAAAAATAAATACTATTTGACTAAATGGTTTCATCGTAATTATATATATTTTGCACGACTTGAGTGAGGCAGATTATTTTTGGTTTATTTTGGGTAGCCAACAAAGGACCGAAAGCATTTTACAAAACATATACTTACTACGAATTGATCTGCATTTTTGCTGTTTAAACATTACTGTATTACAAACAGGGAGAGTCCAAAATCTTTAAAAGTTGCGTTACGTACCCAATTGCATACTCGAATGATGTATCTGCTAGATTTCATAACCTACTGTTAAAAATGTTCGTATTAATAATCTTCATAGCACTAACAATCGAACGATCAACCAGCCTACAGACCACTACATGGCTCAGGCCTGACTCCGGCTATGAAAAAAAAACAAACAAAATAAAATTGCTTATCGCTTTACAGCAATATTACTAGGTGGTAGACTCGATACTGAGTCGCCTAGGTAGGTACCACCGCTGTGCCGATATCGTCCCGTGAAAAAAGTGCTATGCACTTTTGTTTTCGGGATAAGGGCACTGCAGCTAGTGAAATTACCGGGCATAAAAGGCCTTACATCTGTTGTCTAAGGTTACTGTCGCAGAGTGGCATTGGTGGAGAATATATCAGTTGCTGGTCTCCTTCAATGCCGCTCTGTCATGGTAGGCGTATCATTTACCATCAGGTGCGCGTCCTGTTCACTTGGAACTTAAAAAAATCTTTCGATTATAGGAAATAATACATAGAAATACATTCGTTACGCAAAAACAATCAGACGCATTAAATATCATGTTGCACCGCAAACCTGCGGTTAGAGTCTATCTTTGCCTAACGTACCCAGAGGATTTCAAGTTCGAAACTATGCAGTTTCCAGCCCCGGTACAAGTACTTACGCTCCTCACCCATTGTCTGGGACCGTTAATGACGTAAAGAACACCGAACAAAGGAACCGTGATTTAAAGTTACTAAGTCGTCTTCTATGAGATGCTTTATCTCTATTTGGTACGGTTAAGTTCGAATTTTTCGTCAAATTCGAATGGTAGTAATTTTATAATTTTTCTAAGGTCTGGTTATCAAAAACTTTAAAAGCTTAATAAAATACTATTTGTTTAATAAGATAAGATTATTATAGGACTGCCACGTACTTAAGTATAGAAGTCCAAAATAAAAAAAAATCTTTCTAGAATTGAAAATAAAAAGTTTTGTAAGGCGTTGGAAAGCCAGAAAAAAAACGTAAGCTCAGAAGCTAGGTAATGCGAGTGTCATTGTAAAGTAACTAAACTGTACTGTATCGATATTTGATATTCAATAAAAATTCTATATTGATGTCACTAGTTCCATGAAATGGCATGGCTAGTTGCGTCTGCAGAAACACATTATCTTCACATCAGTACGTCCCACTGCAGGAACAGGCCACAGCATGCCCATGGGAAGTTTGGGTCTTAACTAGTATTGCCAGGTCCGATTTGTTTTAAATCAGTACCGAGGCCAAAAAAATCGGGATTTAAGGTTGCAGATCGGGACAAGTAACAATAAAAATATGTTGTGATGACGTGCCATTTTCAATTTGACAGTGATGTATTAGTTGAAGTAACGTAACGTAGCGTATTTTAATGAAAAATCTGATCTTCTTCAAATAATCGGGATATTTAACGTCCCGATGGGGACGCATCCTGATTTCAGTCTGACCTGAAAATCAGGACGTCCCGCGCAAAACGGGTCACCTGGCAGTACTAGTCTTAACCCACCTTGCTATCCCATTGGGAGTGTTAACGACTACCGTACTAAGAAGTACTGAGTGTCCTGACCCTCTTAACGTGCCCTCCGAAGCACGGAATCATCTTTCTCCGGACAATCGGAGGTTTCAGCCTGTCCTAATCCTAACCAAACTGGGATAAATCTCACAGTAGCTGAACGTCGCTTTTTCTGTCACCCCGCGAGTTTCGAACCACGACACTATGTTTAAATAGCTATTTGAACCCAATGATGTAAAAAAGTACAGATTCGTGATATGCTCACAAAACAGTCGAAAAAAGTGTTCCGAATGCAGTGACAGCTCACATGCACATTCGAATTTCGAATGAGCGTATATTTACCTAAACAAAATAGTACAAACTGTACTCTCTTCGGCGGTTCGTTTTTGAGGCACGGCATGCGTATCTACCTTTAAATATACAGAATATCATTGTGTAAACCCAACGTTTAGACCACATATGCAGTCTTGTAACGTACCATTATGCAAGCTCACGCTAGGTAATACGAATCTCATTGTAAACTAACTTAACTGAACGTTATCAATTGATATTCAATGGAATTCTATGATGAAGTCACTAGTTCCGAGAAATGGTATGGCTAGTTGCGTCTCGAGAAATGCGCTTCCGAGAAAATGGGGCAGAACGTTTCGCATACTTTAAAAAACATGAATTCCAATACGAGAGGTGCTACTGATAAAGGCTATTGTTTTACTTCTATAGAATTTCTAATGACCATATCGTCATCGAATGAAGGAGAATTGTTAATATTTAGTCAATAGCAAGCTGACGAATGGAGATTCAATTAAGAGAGATTATCGTTGTAAGTCCTAGAAAATGTTGTCTTTAACTTTTTAGTTTTTCAGTGTGATCTTCCCATGGGATAAAAATTGTCATGTCAGTTATTTGTTGGATAATGTTATGATGGAAAGAATTAATGGCACTTTCAAAAAGTCTTAACATTGCATCACTCACACGCATTCATTAGTTTAATTCATACGCTTTTTATTAGGTGACCTAGTAATATTGGCCTTAATCATTTAGGTCACCTTTTTAAATGAGAGGTACATATGTTGACTTGGTTCGGAAACGGCCATTACCAAATATGGTAGTAATTAGTGTGTGTGTGTGTGAGTGTACGCGCGTTTGTGTGTGAGAGCGCGTGCCGCTGAATCCACAGTTGAAGTGGCAGTGGCTGTCACGTTTGTCGCAGAACCTTATGGCCGTTGTAGCATACGAGTTCTGAAGTGGAGACTGCGTCTTGGCAAGCGTGGCTTAAGACGCCTCTCGGCCCGATGACCCGCGACTTTGCGAAAGGGCTGGTGGAGGTTGGATGAGAAAAACGGAGGACGGGATATCTAGCGCAAAATGGAGGGGACCTGCTGTCCAACAGTGGACTGCGATAGATTGAAGAGAGCGAAGAAAACAATGCACAATAAATTTCCAGTGTTTCGTGTGTAATTCATGTTTTATGCGCACACGCGTTGCTATTGTTTGCTGACGTAACCGACCCAATGTTACTAGCATTGTTTGTGTGAAAATCGTGAAGGTCATTACACTATTGTGCGCATTTATGATGAGTTCTTGCTGTTCTTAGGGTTGGTTATCGCTTTTGCGGTTCCCGAGGTAACCTTTTAAAGACTTCAAGCACTATTAATGCCCTTTAATACAAGTGTAAATTAAATATAACTATGTAAAATAGTGTCGGTGGTTCATTAGTGGGGACTGTTGCCTTCCAACCTGGTAGGTGCAGGTTCAATTCTCGTCGATTACCAATGTCTTAAATTTTCGAAATCATATTGTACGTTTATCCGACGCTCTTACAGTGAAAGAAAACATCGTGAGGAAACCTGCGCACGCCTACGAAGAGATTGAAAGAATTCGAATTATATTATTGGTTGCTAGCTTATTTTATCAAAAAAAATTATTGGTTAATTACATCACAGACTTCTCATCAACAGTATTTGGTTATTTGACCACATGAAAATAATCCTTTATTTCTTGTCATGGGCCAACCCTATGTCTGCGGTCACTCGCTTCCCAGCCTGGCCCTTTGAAGAATGCTTTGTTTTGATTACCCTTATATGTATGAAAAGTATGTACACACAGAAATTCAAATGATTACGAGTAGGATTGTAATCTTTACCTCGTATATTAATATATTGTGATATTTTTAAATATATTTTTTTCATTTACTACTAAGAAATACTGTGGTCTTTCCATGATATAAGGTATATATATATACATATATATAAATTATAGTTAACTAATAATATACTAATTCAATTTCTAAATTTAAAAATTCAGCAGATCGTCTCCTAGAAATAAGTCCACATTATGCACTTTGCATTTTGAAATACTGTCTTTTTGTTCCAAAATTTACGTATGTGCTTCGTTGCTGCCCTTTTGGAATCATCCAGATCTTTAACACAATAGACGGCTTAGTCAAAATTAGTTTAGAATCGATCTTTAATATGCAGCTAAACGAACAATCTTGGATCCAAGCAACCCTTCCTATCCGTTATGGTGGTTTAGGGATTCGCAAATTTCTAGTATCGCTTTACCAGCTTCTTATCTTCTGTCCATAGTACAGGTAATTCATAAGTAAATTTTAAGGGCATTTCTTCAAACTTTGAGATTGCTGGCTTGGAAGAAGCTAGGAACGCTTTTTCAAATGCTTGCCCAGGTCAAATTTTCCGGATTCTCCAAATTCTCAGAGGAGCTGGGACGACAAATCTGTAAATTAACATATGACAGTCTTTTGAGCTCCAGTTCAGGTTCGAGCGAGCCAGGCTTTTGGCCTTGGGTGCGCGTGAAGCAGGCTACTGCTTCACGCGTACCCTTCGTCAAACACAGGAACATTTCTTGAACCTGACACGCTGCGCATTGTAACCTGTCTGCGGCTTGGGTTCCGGTCTGCGCTCCTCATACGTGCCCCTGTGGCAGTGATGTCGACAAGCTAGGGCATCACGGACTTTCTTGCCAAAAAAGTGCTGGCCGCTTCTCGAGACATGCCGCACTTAACGATATCATACGCCGGTCCCTTGCCACCGTCAACGTGCCAAGTCTTCTTGAGCCGTCTGGTATCGCAAGAGACGATGGCAAGAGACCGACGGTATGAGTTTGATTCCATGGAAGTTGGGCGGGTGCTGGTGTGGGATGCTACTGTTAGACACACTAGCTCCTTCCCATCTACATGGAACCAACAACAGAGCTGGTGCGGCGTGTGAAGCGGCTGAAAAAGCCAAAACGTGCAAATACAGGGGTCTAGGCTCTGAATATGACTTTGTCCCATTCGGTGTCGAGACCTTGGTCCGTGGGCCCTAGCGCTATTAGGCTTTTTAAAGAATTTCCAAACGATTAGTCGCATTACTGGAGACGAAGATCTGGCAGCTACCTTGGTCAAGAATTAGTTTAGCGATTCAAGGGTAACGCTGCCAGTGTCTTCGGAACTTTACCAAAGGGGGTTCTTTTAATTATTTTATTTAGTTATTATTTTTTTTTTTAAATATTTAGTTATAATATTTAATTTTTAAGGTTTTTAGTTGTTAGTATTGATTAATTATTATTATTATTTGTTAATATCTAGGTTAATTGATATACTTATTTTAGTGTATATTGTTACACTGGTATTTTTATAAATTC
Source organism: Leucinodes orbonalis (assembly GCA_019425675.1). Lineage (NCBI taxonomy): Eukaryota > Metazoa > Arthropoda > Insecta > Lepidoptera > Crambidae > Leucinodes > Leucinodes orbonalis. Next base: position 8,371 of record PQWD01001506.1, on the reverse strand, counting down.
TGAATTAATTTGTGTAAAATCATTGGATAAAATTATGTTACGTCCGTTTTTATCAAAGCTACACCAAGAACTACAAACAAAGGTGCTACTTATAACAAAAAAGCTTTTCTACTTCTTTCATGTGGTTGCTTTTTAACATTTGTTAATCAAGAGTTCTTGACATCACTTTTGGAATCAATTGTTACGATACTGCGCCGTAAACAGAACACGAGAGCTATGAATTTAATGTTAAAATTGTTTTGTTTCGGTTTCTTGTATATAATTAGGTTGCAGGTTCTTTTATTTAAAACATACGATTAAAAACGGAAATGAGTAATATAGGTACTACCCTATCTTTTAAGTTAGACCAATTACAGATGCTTACAAACTTTAATAAAATTGGATCAGTTATTTAGGGGTCTATCGAAGACAAACAACGCGATAAAGTATTTTTCGTTCATATAAGTAAATATATTTTTAATCCAGGGGTTCAGATAACCCGATACAAAATTTTCTTAAAAACTAACAAACATATTCACACAGAAGTTTTCACCTCTAAACAGTTGATATGATAAACGAAGCTCCCGAATTGATCCAACAAATCACTAACTAGATCACCAGTAGACATATCGCTCGCTTCACACGGTATTAAGATTTCACCGAGCGACGCCGACAAAAATAAACGAAGGCTTCAATGAAGACGCGGCACAGAACCGGCTCAGGCGGATGCTGCAAAAAATGGACGCACCTTAGCAGGTTGTACGCACAGCAATTGAATTGAGAATTGACAAGCTTAGTTGAAATACAACTATTTACGCCGCAAGCTTTAGTTGTTTCAAATGTAAGTTATGACACTTCGAGTGCAGATACGATAATCTCCTTTTGGAGGGAGGTGGACTGGCTGGTGTGACCAGCAGGCCGCCTTGGCTCACGCACAATGTTCCCCTGTACGGACTAAGCGCGGAAACCAACCTCTTTAACATAGAACATAGTGCAGATACGACTGTTTACTTTGCTTGCTTTGGTTAACACGATTGTTTACGTGATTTGCTTTAGTTTACCTATGATAACTAGGATTTGAGAAACTAGAATCTGTTGATACTTTGCGGTGGTTAATGGATTATTTCTATTATGTCTGGAATTATGGTGGTTGAAGGGTTAAGCCTCTTTCCTTCAAAATTAAAATTAGCTCAGTCCATTAGGCAACGGTGGTAGAAAAACATATTCAAACTTAGAAAGATGCAATTAGATATCACTTAGATATCAATTGAACCAAGTCATCACAGATTATCTGTCCCGTTTCAATCTTCGAGTGATAACTTTACCAATAAAGTAGGTGATAAAGTCCCGTTTAAATTCACTCTAGCCTTGCAGACAGCTCAATCAAGAAGTAATCAGTTTGACGTTAGTGCGTTTATTTTCCTCCTACTATCTGATAAATGCAAGATTAATCTATCATGAAGATAATTTCTCAACACTTCATTACAGATATTTATGTTAATATTCTAAACTTAGATAAACAATAAATTAACTAGAAAGAAAGAAAGAAAGAAAAACATTTAATTTTAATCCAATCACGAAGCAATATGAACCAAAAAATGTCAGAGCTGCTTGACACGTATATTGAGTTATTGTGGAGGCTGGACGAGAAAAGCAGAGGACGGGATATCTGGCGCAAAATGGGGAGACCTATGTCCAACAGTGGACTGCGATAGTTTGAAAAGAGAGAGAGAACCAACAAAGTGGATAGGCTGTAATTGATGGATGTGACATTCGTTATGGTGACTTAGACGAAAAAGTCACCACCTTAAGAGACTAATTCATGTCTTAAGGTGATGACTTTTTCTTTATCTTTATCCCTTTGGAAAATCCTTTACCATTTTTTACCCTTTCACTGTCGCAATTTGTTATCTTATTAGATATGATAAGAATTGTGTTACGATTTCTGGTAGTTCTCTCTCTCTTGAACCTACTGCAGTCAACTGCTGGATATAGGTATCCGCCATTTTGCGCCAAATTTACAATATAATTTATCTGCTCAGTAAACATCCCCACCGAGCGGGCCCAGTGCGGATTGGCCAACTTCACGCACAACTTTTGAATCTCATTGCAGGCGTGCGCAGGTTTCCCCACGATTTCTTCCTTTAACGTAAGAGCGTCGGATTACGTACATATAATTTCGAAAATTCGAAAACAGGTGGTTGGATTTGAACCTGCGCCCTCCCGATCGGAAGGCAGCAGTCCACACCATTAAGCCATCGACGCTCGAAAATGTACAATAAATGTACATACATACATATTATACATAACTTTAGTGTAACAAATGATAAAAAATATATCACTGAGTTTAAACCAGCGATTGGTCATATATCTCTCTCTTCAACCTATCGCAGTCCACTGCTGGACATAGATCTCCCCCATTTTGCGCCAGATATCCCGGTCCTCCGCTTTTCTCATCCAGCTCCCACAGCGACCTTCCGCAAGTCGTCGGTCCATCGGGCCGGAGGCGTCCTACGCTACGCTTGCCAAGACGCGGTCTCACTCCAGAACTCGTCTGCTCCAACGGCCATCGGCTCTACGACATACGTGACCAGCCCACTGCCACTTCAACTTGCTGATCCGGCGGGCTATGTCGGTAACTTTAGTTCTCTTGCGGATATATTCTCTTGTATGTATTCTCTTGTATGGTCATATATACTGACATACATTTTGTAGCGTTAGCGTTTTAGTTAAAGAATCAAGAAAGTACTAATAAGAAAAACCAAAGGACTGACAAATAATCGAGTAATTTGTAACCTGTTTTGTAAATTTAGTTATTATTGACTCAATCATTTCGCTTTGGATTTCTATGTCAACCACTTTTCATTAATTTATAATTTCAATTAAAACTATTGGCTCATACTTCATTACTGTTAAAATCAATTTGTCTGTAAATCTAGACATATAATTCTGTGTTTAATTACTTTGGTAACATTCAAAGTCTAGCTTTCAGATTAATAAGGCTCCATTGATTTTAGTTGCGTTGATATTCGTATATAAATAATTCGTATATAAGTCATTTGGTTCAAAACTACATTACCAAGTGTGGAATGGAGTTTGAGTTAAAGAAAACATATAACCGTCTGGAAAAGAGAATTTTAATTTGAGATTATAGTAAAGCTATCAGTACTTAGCTGTTTGATATCCCTCCCATTTAATCGCATACTTGAAAGGCTGGCCACTGTTAGTCTTTTTCTTAAACATGTTTTGATTAATGGATAAAATTACTAAAATTGTAAGTCAATAGTTAATGTTTTCTTGTTTCTGGTCAGACAAAGTAAAATGTTATGTCAAACATATACAAAGGGTAACTGTGAATTGACAGTTCGAACTGTTTAAAGCGTTCGGCTACACCGCTTTAGTCTGTTTTATTTTTATTTCTGTTTTGATAATTCATTAATCGCATTTTTAATATATATATATAAGTATATTCTTGTTATCAATTTTACATTATTATATTTAAATATTCTTGTGACGTCATCTCGGAGTCTCGTCAGAATAACAGTGTTGCTGCAGCGCTTGGCGTGCAGCAACTTATGCTGAGGCGGGACTTTTGACCGATCATTTTGTCTTTTTCCTATCGTTCTGTGTTTGTATTGTTTAAAATTGTTGCTCTTTTATTTGTTCTCTGTTACGTACTACTTTTTTGTGTAATTTGTTTGATGTACGATCAATAAATGATTTTTCTTCTTTCTTCTACTTTTTTGCTCGCAATTCTTATAGAGAAGCACTCAATCAAATAATTAGTAAAATGTGCTTTTTTTCTAAGTTATCGAAAAATAAGATAATTAAATACGTGTTTTGGTTTGAAATACAGCATTTTTTATTACAGGTGACTGTAACCAAAAAGTAAAAAGTTGACCGTAGTATTTAAGTATACGTAAAATTACTTGTGTTAAAGTTGTATACAAATAACTGATATCAGAGTGTATAAAACTTCAATAAAAATCTTGTATCAGTTATATGTGTATTATTTATACGAGAATATTCGAATATTCAATTCATTACACAAAACGCAATTCGTATCAATCGAAAACCCCAGCCTATAATTAGAGAGATAATAAAAACTGTAACACAAAACCAAAATACCTGCTCTGATGATGTAGGCCAAAACTTGCCAATATTTAATCATCAGATTCCTACTGCGTTTAAAATAAAGTCTATTTCATACTGGGTTTAGGGTCTTCGTGTAACTGTAAAGTTTTTACCATGTTCCAAAGACGGGTGTTTTTTGTTCATTCTGGTCTTCGTGTAAGACTTACTAATATTTATTGAACTTTCGAAGCATCCGCGCAATGAATTCTACCACAATATACGCCATGCCTTCTAATTTTGCCAGTTATTTCCATTATCAGGGTATTAATAAAGTGTGATAAACTATTGTAGTTTAGCAGCTTTTGTTAGTTTCTCTGGACCTTCAGATCGTGAATTATTTTGCCATAATCTTCACGCTTGGTAGTGATTGGAGATGCAGATCTTTATAAGATTAGGCGAGCTAAGAAGACAGTGCTACCAGTTATCTGTTAAATGTTTAATTCCTAATCCACCCTTTACGACAACCGCGGGAAGAGTAGGGGACATTTTTGTGTGACATATGACCAAGGAATTGCTCATCTTGTACAAGTATTTAAGCCATATTTCGAGAAGAAGTCATATTGATTCAAAGAATAAATTTGTCCCACATGTATGCAATTCTATCGGAGGGCTGAGGTTCAAATCCCGACACGTTCCAATGTATTTCGAATTTTCGAAAATATATGTACGTTATCCGACGCTCTTACGGTGAAGGAAAACATCGTGATGAAAACTTGATGCACGCCTGCGAAGAGATTCGAAGCTGTGTGTGAAGTCGTCCAATCTCCGCACTGGGTCCGCGTGGACGACGTAAAGGCCTAATCACCCTTACGGGTAGGCTCGTGCCCCTCGGTGGACGTTTAGAATGCTGATGATGATGTATGCAATTATGAATACTATTTCTCAGCATCTCAGCGAAACCTAAAGTCAATAGATTCTAAACGAACTAGTTAGTGATGGGAGAATCGTGGAGTTTAAAATGTCGTGAGTTTGCGCTTATATTTTTTAGTATTACTTGTATATGCTATACCTATAATAATTCGCTGTAAAATCTTTGTAATAGTACTTACTTACATTTAAAAAAATCTTTTTTTTAGTATTTTTCATAAAGTATCGAATAAATGACCTGTGCACCTAAAGGTTTTATCCGTTTTATTAAACTAGAGGAACATCATAAAAATGCAATAAATGTATTATTATAGTCATTTTATAGTTCACAGTTGAATAGGACATTTCCAATAAGACATCAACAACAATACACCGTTTTATCTATCTATCTACGTCGCTAAAAGGTTCAAGCCAACAATAACCCTGGTCTCTTACCATCAATCGACATAATACAAAAGACCTAAAATGTGTAGTGTGGAACTCCTTAAGTACATTCCTACCAAATAATTATTGTTACCGATATTCTCTTTTGATGTACTGTAGTACATCCCTATGCGATCCCGTTTTATGAGATCTGCAAACACACCTGATTAAATAGACCATCGATACTGGCACCGTGCCTTATTACGTTGTTCGGAATCAAGCCGTGCAATTAGCATACAGATGATAATAATTCTAATAAAAAGATAATAAAGTATTATGTACAAAGAAAGAATTCAATAATTTTACATTCTGACTAAGAATTTCTTCCAACACTCTTCGAGAGAGATCCCTACCTAACGCTGTAAGTAGGACAATTTGTTTCTTCCTATCACAGACTTTTCCTCTCTTTTTCGTGGTCCACTGCTGGACAAAGTTCGCCTTCATTTATTCATCTCCCGTTCTCTACTTCCCTCACTCCAGCCTCTACTACCTTTCTAAAGTTTCAGTCTGTCGGGCGGGTGTGACGCTTATAAACATGGTCTCCATTCTAGCTCATCTTGAACTGCTGCAACTACTGATCATACTGGACCTTCTTTGACCACTCACCCGGACGAGTACCTGGTCTCGGTAGGCGCCCCTTTGGGATCCTCCGACCATTGCTTGGTTCGGAGCTCAGTGCCACTTACGTCCTTTCCGCGACCGCTTTATGCGAGTCGCAGACGCGTGTGGCACTATAGGTCAACAGATTGGGATGGGATGCGGTCGTTTTTTGCGTCTTACCCTTGGGGTAGAGTTTGTTTCTCTCCAGAAGATCCTGAAGTCGCTGCTAATTCTGTTGCTGATGTGGTGCTGCAAGGAATGGAACTTTTTATTCCTTCCACAGTTGTTCCCGTTGGTGGCAGATCACAGCCGTGGTTTGGTAGCTCATGCAAAACTGCAAGTCGCCGTAAAGAGGCATGCTACCAAGCTTGGGCAAATGCAGTGGCGAATAAAAACAATAAAAATGACATATTGTTAAAAAAAAGAGAGTACAACTCTGCCTCTAGGTCCTTGAAGAAAACTATTGCCAGGGCGAAGTCGGACCATATAGGTAGAATTGGCGAGAGGCTGATCCGTCTTCCATCTGGATCTCGAGCTTTTTGGTCTCTGGCAAAGGCTACCATGGGTAACTTTGCTAAGCCATCTTTACCACCGTTGCGCAGAGAGGATCTTTCGTTGGCCAATACTGCTAAGGAGAAAGCCGATCTACTGTGCTCGCTCTTTGCAGCTAATTCGACTTTTGATGACGGAGGAACCGCACCACCTTCCATCTCGCGGTGCGTTGGTAGTATGCCTGAGGTTTTGTTTACGCAACGCTCAGTCCGTAAAGCACTCTCCTCTCTTGAGATCCACAAGTCGAATGGACCTGACGGTATCCCTCCTGTAGTGTTAAAGATGTGTGCTCCTGAACTGGCGCCCGTCTTAACGCGGCTTTTTCGGTTGTCATACTCTTCTGGCGTGTGCCCGAGTTCATGGAAAATAGCACTGGTGCATCCAATCCCTAAGAAAGGTGACCGCTCGGATCCGTCCAATTATAGGCCAATAGCTATAACCTCTTTGCTCTCCAAAGTCATGGAATCTATCATCAATCGTCAGCTTCTTCGGTACCTTGAGGATCGGCAGCTTATTAGCGATCGCCAGTACGGATTCCGGAAGGGTCGCTCAGCCGGTGATCTTCTGGTATATTTGACTCATAGATGGGCTATGGCATTGGAGAGCAAAGGTGAGGCTCTCGCGGTAAGCTTGGACGTAGCGAAGGCTTTCGATAGGGTTTGGCATAAAGCACTTGTAGCTAAGCTCCCATCTTATGGGGTTCCTGGAAAATTGTGCGTTTGGGTCACAAGCTTTTTAACAGATCGGAGTATTAAAGTCGTTGTCGACGGTGCATGTTCTGACTCCAAACCTATAAACGCTGGCGTCCCACAAGGCTGTGTGCTATCTCCAACGCTTTCTTCTGCATATCAATGATATGCTGCAAATTAACGGTATTCATTGCTATGCGGATGACAGTACGGGAGATGCCTTATATACCGGCCGTGCCAGTTCTTCTAGGGAAAGCGTCGAAGAGTGTCGAAACAGAATTGTGTCTGAGGTCGAGACTTCTCTTAATCAAGTCTCCGATTGGGGTCAAGACAATCTAGTGCAGTTTAACCCCAAAAAGACACAAGTCTGTGCTTTCACCGCAAAAAAGACACCCTTTGCAGTCTCACCCAAATTTTTAAACACTCCCCTTAGTCCTCAGCTAGTATCGGAATTCTTGGTGTTGATATTTCTAGCAGTGTTCAGTTTCGCGGTCATTTGGAGAGTAAAGCCAAGTTGGCCTCAAAGAAGCTCGGTGTGCTTAACAGGTCGAGGCGGTATTTCGTGCCGGACCATCGCTTGCAACTTTACAAGTCGCAGGTTCGGCCGCACATGGAATATTGCTCTCACCTGTGGGCGGGGGCCCCAGTACCAGCTTCTTCCACTTGACCGCATTCAGAGAAGAGCGGCTAGAATTATCAATGATCAGGATCTTTCCGATCGGCTTGATCCTTTGGGTTTGCGAAGAGATGTGGCTTCGCTCTGTATCCTCTACCGCATATATCATGGGGAGTGTTCTGACGAGTTATTTGGGCTTGTTCCTGCGGCTGCATTCCACTCACGTACTTCGAGGCAGAATTCCAGATTTCACCCACACCATCTGGATACTTGGAGATCTTCTACAGTTCGTTTTGATAGACATTTTCTGCCGCGTACGATTAATTTGTGGAATCAGTTGCCATCGGAAACGTTTCCGGAACGATATGACCTGGCATCTTTCAAAAAGAGAGCGTTTTCTTATATAAAGGGCCGGCAGCGCATCCCTGCGACCTCAGCTGTTGCAAATGTCCATGGGCGGCGGTGACACTTTCCATCAGGTGAACCGCATGCTCGTTTGCCTCCCTATGTT
>PQWD01001505.1:0-58209 GCA_019425675.1 Leucinodes orbonalis | reverse complement strand
AAAGGGAAGAAGATATAAAACTCCAAAAATAGCAAATGCTGATTGACTGACCCTGCAGCGAGTTCAAAGGTTGAAGATGAATATAAAATCACACAGCATTTTCGTCAAATTGAATTAATTTGACAAAAATGCGAAGGAATATATGATTTTTCGTATTTAAATGTGTCGTAAAACGTACACTATCTGTCTCTTTTTGTTTTACATTTTAAAAGAAATACTAAAAAATTCTTCTAAAACGTTTCTATTTTATCTCAATTTCATCCGTGATTGGGATGTGTACTGTCTTTGACCGGTCTCGGCAAATAGTTCGTGCTCGCATCAGCAATTCGACGTAGCCATTGCAATTTATAATTTACTTATAATATGAGTTAAGTTAAACCGAAGCTATATTGTTTGTATGTATTTCTCTAGTAGTCGTAATACATAACGATCATATAAGGCTGCGTAGATACAAATCAAATTGAAATATCTTTATTAAAATATTTTTTTCACAGATACTTTTCTATCGTCAATTGTTATTGTTATATTTTTATGACTACCACCTGTTTGGAATAAGTAGGATCTTCGAGAAGAGTCGGCAAGAAACTCAATTGTCACAATTTAAAACTTTTGTATCATTGATGTATTTGGTTTAAGGTTTCATGCCTATATCGTTCCACTAGTTTACAATGAGACGTCATAGATAAATAAATTAATATCCACTGACATTCACACAGTGCATCTAGTCTCATATTAACCCATTGAACGCCGGGAATCCATACACAATAGGAAATCTATTGTGTCTGGCGCATTAAGTCGTCATTGGCGGTCAAAGGGTTAAGCAAGTAGCTTGTAGTAAAGTACTAGATAACTGATAGACATACTTACATACATTTTTTTGTAAATACATACATATTATACATCGAAACCCATATTATAACAAACATACATGTTCATGTACACAAGTGTTTGTAATGCCCGGGAACGAACCCGGAACCCTTGGTGTAGAAGCCGACTTCTCTACCATTATCCATTAAACCACATAGGTCGTCAATGATTCTAGGCTGATTGTAAAATTTTAATATATTCGTCAACCTTGATGGTGCTTTTAAATTCTAGCCTTGGACAAGAGTACTTGAACTCGTATATTTGTATAGCCTTGAATTTTATATATATAAAGGTACTTGATTGATTCTATTAATGCATATTTTTCTAGTTGTTATCCGTGAACAAAGGGAGGCTTCCTTGAAACATTTCAAGACATTGTTAAATTTAAGCGACGACCCGATTGAAAGTAACAAAGTTAACAAATAAACCGAGCCCCTTATTAGAGTCTGAACAATTGCACTGGCTTCTGTAATTGGCATCGAGAGTTTAAATCCAACTCAGTTAATAGTTGCTTCATTAAAACTTTGAACTCGTAGTTGTGACGTTTCTTATATACGGTGTATATCTTGTGGTGACTTACGTAAGTTCAAAATGTTACTGGTTATGCCTGAGTAGTAGATTTATTCGCTACTAAATTACACATGATATCACCAGCTCATTAGACTTCCCCACCAAGGAACATGAGCCTACCCGTAAATGGCGTTTAAGCATTAGTCGTCCACGCGGGCCCAGTGCAGATTGGCCGACCTCACGCACAACCTTTGAATTTCTGCGGAAGTGTGCACAGGTTTCGTCAGCGTCGGACAAATGTGCATATAATTTCAAAAATTCGAAAAGACATTGGTACATGACGGGATTTGATTTTTGATCATTATAAAATATGCGTCTTTGAAACGGGACTGATTGAAAACAAAAATGTTATTTAATAATTCTTTAGCTGCCATAACACATTAGATTAGCGTGTTTTCTGTATCAATGTCTGTTCGCAATTAATCCCAAAGCGTTAACTACTAAGCTTAAATCGAGAAACTTGCGAAAGCGTTCGCTTGACTCTCTTACACACTACAATTCTATTGCACAAAAGAAATGACAGTTAATTCCCTAGCCGGGCTAACTGCATTAATTTGAACAGGCGCATAGAATAGCTAGAAGACACATTTTAAAATCTTGATTGCCTTTAATACAATTTTTTATAGATTTGTTGCATTCGATCTGAAGGGCTCAGGTTCAAATCCCGCCACGTACGAACCAATGTATTTTCGAAATTATATTTACGTTTATCCGACGCTCTTACGGTGAAGGAAAACATCGTATGGAGACCTGCGCACGCCTGCGAAGAGATTCAAAGGTTGTGCGTAAAGTTGGTCAATCCGCACTGGGCCCGCGTGGACAACTAAGACTTTACGGGTAGGCTCGTGCCCCTCGATGGGGACGTATAATGAACTGGTGATGATGAGTTAAGTCAAGTTTTTAGGCTCGTATGGTCATCATCATCATCATCATCATTACAGCCTAATTATGTCCACTGCTGAACGAAGGCCTCCCCTAATGATTTCCACGCGGACCGATCCCTTGCAGTTGACATCCATCTGCCACCCGCCACCTTAACCAGATCATCCGTCCATCTGGTTAGGGGCGTATGGTCAATTCTGTGTATGTCGTAGTTAAGATTAAGTGCGATGTTGATAAAAACAAAATGCTATATTTCATCCCATATCAAAGTCTTTAATAGCCTAGATAATATTTATGTTTTGTTATTAAAGAAAATACGTACGCATTTTACAAATTTTACAAGTGAAGGGAAAACAAAACACATACGTCAACATAAACTTATGTAATTTTACGTTTATACACTAAGTATTTACGAGTTTTAGTACATAAATATTAATAATAATTTATTTTATCACCATAATATAACAGTATTTTATAAAACAACACACACATTCACAATACATTTTATCTCATAAACTAAAAGAGTATGGCGGGCTGACACCTGAACTAGGACAAGGCCTGTTACCATATATTACTTTACTATCAGTATTATTATGTATAATACAGTTCATCATCATCAGCTCATTAGACGTCCCCACCGAGGGGCACGAGCCTACCCGTGGCGGTGATTAGGCCTTAGTCGTCCACGCGGGCCCAGTGTGGATTGGACGACTTCACACACAACCTTTGAATCTCTTCGCAGGCGTGCATAAAGATTTCCTCACGATGTTTACCTTCACCGTAAGAGCGTCGTAACGTCGGTAACGTACATATAATTTCGAAATTCGAAAACACATTGGTACGGGGCGGGATTTGAACCTCAGCCCTCCCGGTAGGAGGGCAACAGTCCACGCCATTGAGCCACCGACGCTCTATTAAATAAGTATAATACAATTAGTAAAGTATTATTTGGTTTATCTCTTGCCCCTTCCATCATTTTGAGTTCTGCGACCAAGTCTGGACGCGACAAAACTCTTTAGCGAACAATTAAGAGACAAATTAGTTAAATAAATAACTGCGATCGTTATCTCGTCGGACATTTCCTTTTGTCGCTTTGATTCTCAACATCTCGTATACATAATAATATGATCTTGATAAAATAATATTAAATTTGATTTAATACCAAAGGTCAATAATAATTAAATCTTAATCAGTGGTAATATACAATAATATTCATAATATAATTACATTTTTTATATATATAGAACTAGCAGTGCCCCGCGGATTTACCCGCGGTATAAGATATTCTCTAGATTTTGGCCAAGTGACATAAAACTTATAAAAATAAATAAAAATCTCAACTCATTATCTACCATTTTACCTAAAGTGTCCTAAAGTATCTTAATCTCACGAGTTTTTTCCTACCACAGCCGTGAAACTTTTGGGACAGCAGCTGTATTCCGGACTAAAAGATGAAATTGGCAGTGAATGAGTGATGTTATAGGCAGTGGATAACGGGTGAACCAGGCAGTGAATAATGTGTGAAACAGGCAGTAAATAACAGGTGAAATTAATGAATGGGTAGTGAATGACGTTTGAAATAGACAGTGAATGAATGGCGAAATATGCAGTGAATGAATGGTGAAATACACGGTAAATGAAGTCAAATCAGTCAGTGAATAAAGGGTAAACGAAGCAATAAAACATTAACATAGCATCTTAACAGCACGAGTCACTGCACTGTTGTACTTTTTCCAGGATCACAGGTGAAGGTATTTTAGGCGATAATTGCGACTTACTAAGAATATGGTAATCCAGTTAATTGATAACAAAAAAATACAATGTATTTCAGCAAATTGAAGGCAAAATCAATGTATTAAATTCAGGCTTACAGTGTGGTTGAAACACTCGCCTTTCTGCCAGCGAGGCAGGGATTCCACTGCATTTTACTAGTGGGATGTAACAGGGAGAGTAAGAAAATACTACATAATATTGTTATTAGATTTAATAATAATTATTATTATTAAATAAAATAATAATAATTACCCGCTCGAACATAGCACGCGCGTATACAATATTCATATTGTATTGTTTGTTGTGAATTTCCACCCGTGCTACGTAAGACCGCTTATTATTATTATTTATTGGTATTCTGCTTCATCTTTTAAGTAACACTTTTACTTGCCAAATTAATGTATTATTAATTTAAAAACTACCTACTTAACTATCTGTGTCGTGATTACCTTTAAAAAAACTCGACGCTCCGGTCCCTAGGCTATAAAGTTTAAATTTTCAGTTATAATAAAACCCAAAAAGACACCAGCTTACATATTTATAGCGAATAGACTACTAACACAGATCAGAGGACAAGAAACGTGGGTGGACTCTGCCAAAGTTGAACGATCTGTAAATCTCTCGTGGGATGCCGTCGAATACGGGCGGATCATGCCCTACAGTATCTGTCTGATTTATATAATTCTAATTCAGTGACTGAAAATTTCTAGAATCAAACTTAATATTTGTTTTTACTTTTAGACTTCATTCTTGGTTTTATTTAATATTTATAGCATTTAAAGTCCATTGTTTGATTTGTTTTATAAATTTTCTATTTGAAGTAAATTATAGGGTTCACTTATTATCTATTCTCATAGATACACATTTGTGCCTGTAGCTAGTTTAATAGGGGTGATAAGTATTTAGAGCGTCGGTAGCTCATTGGTGTGGACCACAGATTTCCCAATACAGGAGCTATCTCCTGTAATGGGAATAGGGCAAGCTGCGTTTTTAAGTGCGACAAATGTAAGCTCAACGAGCATACACTGGCTGCCAGTTTACGCTCTGTGAGACGAGTCAAGACGCACGAATATAAGAAGAAATTACCGTTTTTTCCCAAAATGCCATCCTGTGCAATTGTGAAACTGATTCCTTGCAATGATGGCATGTTACATCATTGCAAGGAATCAGTAAATTTACCAAGAAATATAATAACTTTTCACAGGTATGAACCGAAAAGAAATTGCGACACTGGGACTGCCTGTAAACTTGGCGGCTTGTCCAGTCTAATTGTATATTCGGATGTCTGTGGTGTGGACTGTTGCCGATATGGAGGGTAAACGTACCTATCAATCAATCAATCAGCCAACATTCGTCTACTGCTGGACATAGGCCTCCCCCAAAAATTGCGATCCTGAGCAGCCAGCATCCATCTCCACCGGCAACCCTTCGCAAGCCATCAGACCACCGCGCCACAGTAAATCCAACACTACGCTCGCCCAAAAGAGAAAGACGGCTCCACCGTCCATCGGATCGTCTGGAGACATGGACAGCCCAATGCCACTTCAGAGTGCCGGTCCTTCGCGCAATGTCGACGACCTTAGTTCTCCGTCGGTTAACATCATTACGGATTCTGCTGAGCGACCTCGAACTTATGAACCAGCCCTACAGTAATTCCAAGTACCTATGTCATTTCGAGATTTCAAAATCATCATGAGGAAACTTGCGCATGCCTACAAAGAGATTGTACGTGAAGTCGACTAATCCGCACTGGGTCCAGCACGACTGAGGTCTGTCCATCCATTAAGGTTAAGCTCGTGCCCCTCGGTGCATCGTACTATGAGCTGATGATGAAATAGCAAACGTTTGTACACCAGAAGCTTACCTCACTTGCACTTGGTACACTATGCTTAAGCACTAATACAATCAACTGGTTATGGTTCAATGCGCCCAACTATGATAGTCATTGTAAGAGGCTTTTCGCAGGTTACCAAACAATAAATTTAAAACTGCTGAAGTCGCAAATCAGATTCTGGAGTTCTGCTTTACATAATTATCCAGTATTTATCACCCAACCATATCATGTAGTGTGATGAAAGCAAATCTGTTATCACCCCTTCTTTAATCAACTGGCAAAGGCAGGTTAGGGACAAAATTAGTAGCAGCGCGTCTGTCTCCAGGGAGAGCCTAAAACCAGCGTATTGTCTAGATGCACAATTCCGATCTGTGTATCCTTCAACTGACACAGGTTTTGAACTCTATTATTGGGGAAAAAGGTTTTAATTATGGTGGTAATATATCTGCCACAACCTGGGAAAGTGGTCGTTATTAAAATGTTGAGTTACTAACAGCATATGACTCAACATTTTAACCTTATGACCGCCAAAGTCGCCTTAAGTCGGCAGACACAATAAATTTTCTATTGTGTCTGGATTCCCATAAAGATAAAGAGAGGAAGGTTAAAGTAAAAATAACAAATTACATTATTCCGTATCCACAAAGATCCATACTAGAAATATGGTACCCAACATGCGATTACAGCTAAATAGCCCAAATAGACTTTAAATAAAATATCCAATAAGAAAAATACCTGAACAATTCCTATGACAATAGAACTAAATCTTTCTTTATGACTGTTTCTGTATTTCTTGAACTGAGAAAAGCAATTTGAGACCCTACGTCAAAGCCACAGTGTTTAAAATAGTTTGAGCGGCGTTGTACACGAATGTATTTCGATTTCCAAGGTTTAACAGGAGATCCTCACTATACTTTATGCTAGAACAAATTGCTTTTAATATGTCCCTTGCGGAAGACAGTTCGTTGAAATATGTATTTTTAAAGGCTAGTTAACTTATTTCTAAAACTTTGTATCGCAGGTACAATAATTATTAATAGTTTTTATATTATTTTTGGTACATACCAGCACCTGTTTTACTAAACAGTAATCAGTGAAAAATGTAATCTATTTACTAATTGATGTATGTATGTATTTACAAAAAATAACGTATATAGGTGTTTATCCGTTGTTA
Organism: Leucinodes orbonalis; assembly: GCA_019425675.1. NCBI lineage: Eukaryota > Metazoa > Arthropoda > Insecta > Lepidoptera > Crambidae > Leucinodes > Leucinodes orbonalis. The sequence goes on along the minus strand of PQWD01001505.1, from coordinate 51,109 downwards.
AGTATCCATATTAAATGATGCTGTGCGAATATCAGTGGATATATATTTTTTTATTTTTATACGTACTTAAGAAAACATTTTTTTACATTAAATAGATCAACATATGGCTGCGCCTTGTCTGGTGTTAAGCATCGACGATGTCTAGGATGAAGCACGATGACCTAGAAGAAACCTGTTTACTCTCGACTTGAAGACAACCAAATTGTACATCTCGGGGATTACAAAAGCTGGCAATGAATTCCACAGTGTCGCAGTGCGAATAATAAATGTGGATTCAAAGCGCTTAGTGCGACACTTCAGCATTTCCACTATAAAAGGATGTCGCTTCACCGTCTGCCTGGTTGACCGATGAAAGAAAGGTCTCGGAAGGAATTTAGAGCTTCCCAACGTTTTCTCAACTTTCAGTGCTTATTTTACATAGGGTGATATCTCTCAGTAATTAGGACCACAAAAACTTCAACTGAGAAATAGACAAGGTGTCATTCTTCCAGACACACTAATTAGCATTATGTTTAGGTACTTACAAAGTTTGGATACAAAGATTTTAATACTGATCTGAATTACGACGTTGCAAAAATATTATCGTTAGTTTAAACAACAAAGCATCGTTAGTTTTATAACGAGAAACGAGCCATTTAAAGTTTAAATTGAGAACGAAATATTTTACATTTTGAAATTCGTTTTGGCTACTCGGCATAACTTTTTGAACATTTTAACACTTTTAAAAAGTTATTAAAATGAACTAGTAGAAATTATTGTCAGAAAGAGAGATTCAGAGTCGTTTTACTCTGAGCATAGTGGTGTTTCAAAACAAAATTAAATCATTGATATTGTAACAACCTTTTTAGAAATCATGACACCAAAAATTCCTGCTTACCTTTAAAATAAAAAAAGCAATTTTTGTCTAGTAGTGATCGTATACTACTTTAGTAATAGTAATAAATGTGGTGGTAATAAAGGAATTTATAAGATCCATCGAACGATGGAGTTGACTTACTTGGATTTCACATCATTTTACGGTACATATCATACATATATAGTTTATCCGAAGTTATAAACATTCACATGGATGCAATATTGTAATTAAATACTTTTGACTTCAGTGTACTCGATTTTAAGAACATTTAGCTTTACTTGAAGAAACATTTTAACTTTACTACTTTTTGACGTCTTGGAATACCCGACATGGTCCTCTTCTTACTTTTTTAACTGGTCTTCGTCTTTTTTGGTTGGCACAATTCATAAGACACTCGTTTGTAAACGTGCGATTGTTGGATCCACAAATAGGTAAATACCCTTGGACATTTACACTGTAATGTCACGTTGAATTCATGCAAGCTTTTAACGTCAACACTTGGGAAATTGAAGAAATTTGTAAACAGTCTAGTGGATTTGAATTTCTCGTTGTGGGCAGGAATGGTAGATTCAATGTATAAAATATTACAAGCAGTGTTGCTGTAAAAAATAAATGTGATCAATTAGCTTTCAACATCTCACTGCTGAGCACATGCCGTCACTATACAAGTACAGCGTATATATAAGAAAATATTACGAATAAGGATTTGAAAACCGCATGAAAATATAACATTATTTTATAAAAAAAAAATTTAAATAACACTTCATTTATGTGACCTCTTCATTGCTAGACTTAAATATTTGGCAGTAACTTTAATCCCCACATGTGTAAAGTGTTCAGATTATCATAAGTATACTAACACCTAACTACTTTCGTAGTCTAGGGATCTTGGCGTGGAGATAGAATAACTTACCCAAACTAGTTTTTCCGTGCTGCACAGGTCATTTTATGCCGTCGATCCGGCTTTCAATATGGAATGTAGTAGTTTCATTAAAACCATAAATCAAAGATCGTGAGGCAGTTAAGGAACTCTTCATCACCCATTATCATAATTTGATATCAGAGTTAGACTGATTGGTCGTCAACCTGACTATCCATTCGATATGTAGAACTGTCACCCCTGACTATCTCTATCCCTGACTACCTCTTAAGATTTTATGGAGAACGATTCGGTACGATCCATGTACAGTGAAAACATTTGTGTGAATGCAGTGATCTACGTATGATGTATTACTTTTTAAAATATGTATTCCTTTTTAAAACTAGACCTGCGTAGTATGGGTTAATATTCACAGCCATATTTTAGACCCAGCACTGAAACTTAACAGGCTGGACGATTGATGGCTTTACAATATTCACATTATCAACGCAAAAAAGTTCAAAACAATATTTCTTATTCGACACATATTCACAAAACTCAATTTACGTATAGGAGTGAACCAAAAACCTTTACAATATTTATTTCAGTCACCACCTGTGACGAAAAAATTAATAGTGTTAATAAATATTACTTCTTACTTTTAAAATACATCTCTGAAGTAAGGTACTGGTGGGTATTAAAATCAAACTACAGGGTGTGCTACCAATTAACTCACTAATTACACTCTTTACGACTCTATTATAATTAGTCTCATTACTCATAATTGTGTTTTATGTTTTGAAAGTTTCATGATAAGATTTATGAAAAAAGAAAACCGGAACAAACATTTGGAATACATTTTTACTTTACTGGCGCAGCGCCAATTTCGGCAACGTTTATTGGATATTACTATGATTTATTGAGTTTTATAAATTAAGGCAACAATATTTATAATAAATAACTAACTTGGCAATACTTTGTACTTAATAGCTGTATTTTGCTGTGTCATCTATTTTCATGACTCATTACAACACAACTTTATAAAAAGATGTTGCTTATTTAATAATAAGGATTCCACGCGGAATAAATACTTTAGAAGTGTGGTCAATAGAAAACATTCATTCATTTATGTGAGTTTATCAAGTTAAAAGCAACATTGCTCGTAGCAACTACCAACAGTCCCATTGAAAACAGGCATTTTTCTGCTTCATTCATTTTAAAAGTTGCTTAGAACTAGAAACGCAAGTTGAGTTTATGTTAAGAGTTTCTAGAAAACTTCGCTCGACTTATGCGCTCTTAGTTCATGTGAGTAACATTGGGTTCTAATACAATCATTTTTATATTATTTATTTTCTATTAATAGGATCAGATATCAAATTAAGATCAAAGATTTACGACGCTAGTTTGAAACAAAGTCTAGTAACCAGTATCTTACTCGGTTTCTTTAAGACAATAGAAAATAATTATATTCTTTGTGGTGGCAGATACCCTATACAAGTCTTTGACTATAAATATTTCTCGTAGTTTGAATTAGCCCCTTTATTTGGGGCTATATGGTGCTGCGTATTTTAGTACCAACACTTTAAAACGTGCAAACCATAACCTTCTTTGATGATAATAACTACTTCGGTTAATCGTGAGTGATAAACAAACACAGCAAGCGTTAAATCGACGCTGATTAAAATATTAATGACAATTTCTCTTTGGGGACCATTCCATAAATTATCATAAGCCATTAGGCGAACGGATATAATGCATACAAAATCGCATGGAGCGAAGCAATAATACTGAAATTCATCGCGGTTTACCTCTTTTTTGTAATGTACGATGAAAATTCCATATCGTGAGTAACTGCAATTGCTTGTTAACAATCCAAAATTGCGTCTTGGCTTTTTTGTATGTTGTTGATAGTTCCGGTATTTAGAAAGGCAAAACCTTTAATGCAATACATTGGTATTATCACCCCTGATTGATTTTTCTTAAAACTTATTGTCGGGCAACATCACCAAAAAACATTTTTGTTTTTCATGTGATAACATACGATCAGATAACTAGGAGATAGATTTGTCTGTACCTAGACAATGGATTAAATACTGGATTGATTTTAAATATACCTAGACGACCAACCGACGACTGACTGTCTCCCTGTATTTTCTTATTCCCTCCCTTTTAAAATGTTGGTAAAACACTCTTTGCTCTTTCGGAGTTGAAGTGTCCATTACTTACTATTATTTAAAACAGCTCATTTGCCAAATATGAATTAAGAAAGCATCTCATCATCATAATCAGCTCATTATACGTCCCCACTGAGGCATGAAGCCTTATGCAGATTGACGACCTCACGCAAATCGAGAATTCGAAAACATATTGGTACGTGGCGGTATTGCACCTGACCCCTCCAGATCGGAAGGTAATAATCAACGTCAGTATATGTATACTATAACTTATATAATATAGAGGTGTTTTCTTGTTTTAGTTAACTCAGTGCATGTGCTACTCATCAGTTTGTTCATCTTACAAGTAGTTTCAAAACCTTGGTGGTTTTGGGGTCAACAACGGAACCTTACATACCCGTTGACAAACACGCTGGACCGGCGCTTTTGCAGAGTTTCTATGTACACAACATAACTGACACTCTACCCTTGCTTGAGGATATCCATGACTGCGAATGTCCGCGAATGTATCTACCAGTGTGCGGCACAAATAACCGAAGCTATACAAACCTTTGTTATATGAATTGTTTCATTCTAATGACACTGATCCACCTCGGCTTTATTATATGGGGATGTTTATCAGTTCTTGGATCCGTTTGAATATTGAGACAATTGTTGCTATTAATGAACTAAGAAAATAAATTCATAGTTTGCGGACAGATTACATAGTGTCTAGTTGATTATAAGAAAGGCACACATAAGCACGCACAAAGACACATCCATATACAAAAAGTATTTTTTTATCTTTGTCTATGAGAAGCTATAATGAAGAATATTAATATATAGCTTTAGAAGAATACTTCCATTTCAACTCAACATATTTAAGTAGTGTAGGGTTTTCAGTGACTCAAAACATATACTTTTTATGTCGGAATTATGTTCTTCTGTAAGCTATAGAAATACAAAGATTAAATTTTCCTAAAACTTCGTTATTAGCTCCTATAAATAAACTTCTGTTTATGCTTTTACGACCCCTCCTTAACTAGCATTTGTAATTTCATAGAACGGTAAACTAGCGACTTTAAACTTAAGTAAGTACGTAAGTACCTGCTGTTCGTTGATAATTATATGACCAGTGTTTGACAATCTAAATGATAATAAAAACTTTTCATAAAATGGAAATGGTCTGCTAATGAAAAGGCTAATCTCCATAAAGTTCAACATTAAGTATTTGGACACTTCACTTGGTCCAGTCCGAAATTGAGTTCATTTATTCCCACGAAAATACCATTAGTTTTTGAAAATATTTATTAGTATTATTTTTATGAACGAGGAATGATTTCAAATATAAGTAATACAAACTCTTGTTGTAAAGCTTTTCTAATTATGAAAACTGGGAGGTGTTAATTGGTATGTTGGATAGGGGTAGGCATTCGGTTTTTTCTGTAATTAATACATGGACCGTATCTTCGCAAAGTTTTTCAAGCAATTTGCTAAGCAAACGTTCATATATTAATCCATCAGTAGCACATATAGGCCAATATACTCTAGGACATTTGCAGTGTATTTGTTCTAATTCAACTACTTTTTGAGCTGGTAACTGATAAGGTTCTATCAAATTATGTTCATCTCTGAATCTTAAAAACCAATTTTCGTCACTTCTATCTTTATGCTTGTCTAAATTTTCATAATCAGATTCGGCTTCAGTTGTTGTTACATTACTTTCTATTTCAGTAGTGTTAGCGACAGTAGTAGTTGTTGTTGTGATATTCTCGTTTTCATCTGAGTAATCTTCATAAGAGACGTCGTCAGTGGTTTCACCTACTACAGCATCAGTTGTGTTTCCACCATCTTCCGTTACAGTATCTTCAGAAACTTTGACGTCATCGTTAGCTTCGTCATCTTTTCTTCTCGAAATTTTATGTTCAGTCCCTAGTAGATATTACATCCTTACAAAATCTGTTGTCTTTATCATAACCTGGTCCGGTCATAGCTTCTCGTTAAGTATTTTGTTGTATGATTCCAATATCTATACTTCAGAACGTGTACTATGTTGACTTTTGATTTATTGTTTTGCAAGGGAAAACTGGATTGCCCACAAACAAAAAATACTGTGAAAAAAAATCCAAGAAAAAATTTATAGAAAATTGCATAATAATGGCTACCCAAGCCTAACTTATTATTAACAATTATTTAGAAATTTGCAAAAAAACATACGCATGCTATTTAAAAATATTTAATTAAGAAACTACTTTCTGAATGGAATATTAGTAAGTAGTTCTTAATTAATTAGGATATCTAACAACTTTAGTACCTACTAAAGTTGTTAGATATCCTAAAATTACTTACATAGTCAGGGTCAACTGCTCGATGAGTGTCAATTTTAATGATTTCCATAACTGATTACTTTTAACATTACTGTTAATTTTATGTCGTTGGAGCGTTAAAAACTTAAATGCCACGAACATTAGAAACCAAAATTTAAATTTTCGTTATGATAAATCTATTATTGACAGTAAATTTATTTTATTGTTAAGTTGACCAGCATAGTGCGTACCCTAGCAGGAAAGTATGTCCTAGATGATATGAGTGGTACCAATTTTGTGCTCTATTTACTATGTATGTGCGCCAAATATTATATATGTGCATCCAGCCGTTTTGGAATAAATCGAAAAAAACGGTTCCTGCTAGGGTAACGTTTTTCTAGCAGGAAAATTTAAAAAAACATCGGAGAGAAAAAAAATTAGTCCGTTAGAAAGCTTATATGTGTGCATGAATGTGCGCCAAAAATTATATATGTGCGCTTCAGGTTTTTGAAATATTCAACTTTTTAATCTTCCTGCTAGGGTAACGTTTTACAAAATCGCATATCTCGAAAACTATTGCATGTGCGTTTATGAAAAAAATTGCATAAATAGCTCTTACATGTGCCAATATGTGCCGGAATTTTGAACAAGAAAAATATCTTAGATTTTAAGTTATAGCGATTTTTTAAGAAATGAGAAAAAAAATATAGCCTCTTTATAAAAAGGCCGATAACCTCATAAAAAATTGCATTTGATCCGTCTTGAGACGCAGATTATGTGCAGCAAGTTTCAATAGTGCACATTCATTAGTTGTTGAGTAATATGACAAAAACTAAACAAAAAACCTATCATGTTTTTGACGTTCACATACAAGAAACTGGTTCAATCTAAGATGAGCGATTGTAAACCATGATTATGTGCATATTGTCAAGTAATAATGTGAAAATTTTCACCTTAAAATATTCAGTATTTAAAAAGATATAAACAAAAAAATAAAAAAAAAATACGATCGATTATCCGACCAAATTAGAATGACTACTAAAAAGCGACGTTCGATATGTATCGATGGCCTTCGGTGAACGCTAATACCTTGGTAGCTGTCGTACAGTCGCGTTAGAAAGTTTTTTGGTAAATTTGGGTTCATGTAAATATTATTAATATAATTTATGTTTCCATTTCGGACAAAATAAACTTTGTATCATTATTATTTTTAATTGCTGTATAAAAAGTAATTGATAATAATAAATTATTAAATCATGTACAAAAATAATTTTGGTTTGTGGAGACCCGATTAAGTGAAAAAAATTAACCTAAAATCACATTAATACACTTAGTATTAAATAACAAATATATAGTAGTAATTATATACATTGTAATATTTCTCGCTCGCGTCCTCGGACCGGTAGGGGCCTCGCAGCCAAAGGGGCTATGCTTAAAGTCACTTGCGATGAATGATTTGAAAAGCCTGAACACTGACAACAAAGCCACAATTAAGGATTTAGTAAGAATAATTCTGCCCATAAATTATAAGGACGGCACATTACCACTAATTATTGTTTTAACAAAAAAATGGTTCGATTAAAAGCTACGCTGATGGTTTGTTTATTCGCTTTCATAAGTTCAAAGGATTTACTGTTGCAAACTATTCTCACAAATAACGAATACATTTATCACCAGTACTATCATCTCCTACTCTCTCTCTTCTCGCTTGTAGGAAGGGACCATGAGTAAATATACAAACTTCATAACACAAAATATAACCGACCGTGTCGTTCACAATCAAAACGGTATGAATATAACTACAAGTTAACACTTCCACAGTGTTGCCACCTTAGTTTTAGAATAGGGCGTTTTGAGAAGTTAAAAAGGGCTAGATTGAGATCAATAGATTTTCCGTTCTACAAATGCTTAAATAATCATGTCATGAAGCCGTTTTTTTAGAGCGTCTAAAAAACGTCTTCATGGCCGATGATATAGTAAAAAAGTTGTTAGCATGTCGAAAACTTCATACATTGGTTAATATTTTCAAGACAGCGAAAAAGAGCTAAATCGTTAAAAAAGGAGTTCACCCGTACTAAAAAGTGCTAGATCTAGCCACAAAAGGGCTGTACTTCCAATTGTAGTAAAAGTGTTTTTTTTAAACGCATTATTCAAGGTGGAGTACTGTTTATATATTAGTCTCTAATTAATACCTTAGATTAGGTAGTTACCTGTCCTTTTTTCTACAAGCAATACGTAAGACGTCATAGCTGGCGTGTGCGACCAGAGATAAAGAGTCCATTGACAGTTATTTTAACTTTGACATTTGTGTCATCACACTTTTTAGAGTTTCTATTATTTATGGTGTCACGCTTATCTATTCAAATCCTACGAGTTTTATAGTATTGTACGTCAACTCTAAAAAAAGGATAAAAAGAAGTACTAAATAATTGTGCTAGCCGTGTAAAGTTTCTGTGAGAAGAAAAATACGAACTTAATAAATAAATATAACCTGACACTCACTCAGCGCTATCTGGCCCCAATTGGTTTATATTATATAATACATACTTTATAATTTCTTTTGTACTACCCAATGCATTTTTATGAAATTTTATAAAATATGGAAACATTGTTTTCGAAATGAATGGGAATCACTTTATCACTTTACTGTTCTTGAGCACAAGATGTGTCAATAGGTTGATGTGTAAATTTAAGAAGGCCATCGATACATATCGAATCGTCGCTTTTTAGTAGTCATCCTAATTTGGTCGGATAATCGATTGTATTTTTTTTTTTTTTTGTTTATATCTTTTTAAATACGGAATATTTTAAGGTGAAAATTTTCACATTATTACTTGACAATATGCACATAATCATGGTTTACAATCGCTCATCTTAGATTGAACCAGTTTCTTGTATGTGAACGTCAAAAACATGATAGGTTTTTGTTTAGTTTTTGTCATATTACTCAACAACTAATGAATGTGCACTATTGAAACCTGCTGCACATAATCTGCGTCTCAAGACGGATCAAATGCAATTTTTTATGAGTTATCGGCCTTTTATAAAGAGGCTATATTTTTTTTCTCATTTCTTAAAAAATCGCTATAACTTAAAATCTAAGATATTTTTCTTGTTCAAAATTCCGGCACATATTGGCACATGTAAGAGCTATTTATGCAATTTTTTCATAAACGCACATGCAATAGTTTTCGAGATATGCGATTTTGTAAAACGTTACCCTAGCAGGAAGATTAAAAAGTTGAATATTTCAAAAACCTGAAGGCGCACATATATAATTTTTGGCGCACATTCATGCACACACATAAGCTTTCTAACGGACTAATTATTTTTTCTCTCCGATGTTTTTTTAAAATTTTCCTGCTAAAAACGTTACCCTAGCAGGAACCGTTTTTTTTCGATTTATTCCAAAACGGCTGGATGCACATATATAATATTTGGCGCACATACATAGTAAATAGAGCACAAAACATTGGTACCACTCATATCACTCTAGACATACTTTCCTGCTAGGGTAACGCACACCCCAGCATAAATAAAATACAAGACTTTTTAATGACATATTTTTGAATCAACTACTTGATAAATTAAAAACAAATGAAACCAACCTGTCATAACAGACACAATGAGTGGGTTCGAAAATGTCATGACTTTGTTTGTAGAAATTGTTATCAATACCAGGAAACAATTAAGCTTTTAATTAGCTCATTAATTTTGGTAATGACTTAATTATTAAGAGTTTTATGTATTTTCGTTGATAGTCCTCGTGTACATAATGTTTTCTTACAATTGATGTATGATATCAGGTTGACTGTTTTGATTGCAAACTTTGTTTCATAATGCAAAGGTTTCCTACATAATCTAAGATCATAATATTGAAATAGAAAGAAAGAAATATTTATTCTGTGACAGTACACAATATTACCTTAAACATAAAAACTTAAATCTAAAGACACAGAACAGGTATACCACTCAGCAAAAGCCATGGTGATGAAGACACCATGACACTGGTCTTCCGTGGCTACCTTCAAAGAGAGACTACTACATACACGCACTTTACATAATACATATATTATAAGTTTATCGAAGAGTATATGGACAAATAGGTATATATCTCACTCAAAACTCAATCAGCACATGTAAATATAATAATGAACACAACATACACATAATAAAACTTTATTTACTTGAAACATGTAATACAATAGATATTTTACAATGGTTTATAGTACAACATGTTTCGCCTAAGAAAGGCATGTAAAAAATTCACAATGAAAACAATATATTATACATAAAAAAATCATTCAGACTATAATAGTTTTTATCCAAAAGCCATATGAACAGTTTTTTACAAAATAATGGCAGATTTATCAGTTTTAGTGTTTCTGGTATTTTGTTATATATTTTGGCACACATATTCAAGAAGTTTTTTACATATAAAGTAGTTCTGGGTGCAAATTTTAAAACAAGCCTATCAGGATTTCTAGTATTACGGGGATAAATCTCGCCTGCCCGAGTAAAAAGTTTCAGATTTTGCTTAACAAACTTGCATGTCTCAAATATGTAAAGTGACGGCAACGTCAACAGTCTCAGCTCCTTGAACAACGGCCTACAAGACTGAAATGGTGGTACGCCAATAATTGCACGCACGCATTTTTTTTGGGCTATAAAAGCTTTGTGCACGTTGACACTGTTACCCCAAAAGATCAATCCATAGCGCAAAATGGATGCAACATAGGCATGATAGGCAGAAAGGACACAACTTCGATCTGTTATAGGTCGAAGACGCCTAAGAACAAATACAAAGCGGTTAATTTTATCACATACTTTGTCAATTTGTGATTTCCAGTTAATGCATTTATCAATATTTATACCAAGAAATCTAGCTTGATCGCATTGTTCAATACAAGTTCCTTTGAAGGAAATTTTAAAATTATATTTACTATTCTTATTAAAAAATAATATATCATAAGAATAATATATGAAAACACATTAGATACATTTATTGTAGATACATATACTTATACTAAAACAGCATTGGCACACATAATTAATATTAAGACAGCAAGCTATATACACACACATGCATATACATACATATATATATATATATATAAGATTTTACAGGAGACGTTGTAAATTAAGCAGATGCATTTTAAAATTAATATTAAATGAACCAATGGTTTAGGAGTTACGAATAGGTGGAGGAATATTATTCCAACATTTCGTAGCGGCATACCGAAAGCTACCATACCATAAAATATATAGAAGTATGTCGTTTAAACAAATCAAAAAGCAGCTCACTTTATCTTTCAGTCAACAACAACAAAATTGAATTCTTTATGCGCTAAACGTTTAATGAAATAGATACTACAGCTTTAATATTCGACAGCAATAAACTGTACTGCGAAGCGTGTGAAATCTATAAAAAAGTTTCTCTCGCATACTGTTCATAACTCATTCTTAGCCGAGCAAGCACCCTTGAGAGAACTAGGCGGACCTCCCCGGTAAGAATAGAAAGAGGCTTCTGTGAGACTAGTGGCGGGTGTTCTATTAATTTTTAACCTGGATTCATCATTGAAAACCATATATTAGTTGGCTATTTACAATCAAATCGATCGAATTGAGAACATTTATTTATTCATTTGACGACTCATTTGGTGTAATGGTTGAGACGTCGACACGCCCCAAGTTAAGCCAGAAGCTTGTATACCGGATACTAAACATACTTATATACATTTATTTTCGTAAATACATATTAAACATAGAAACCACTTAGACCAATAAAACAGACATGATCATGCACTCAAATATTTGTACTGCCCGGCAATCGAACCCAGAATCCTTGGTGAAGTAGCCGACGTCTCAACCATTGGGTAGTCTCTTTCCAATATATTTCAGCCAACAACCAATTAAATGGCTCATCATAATAGTAAGCCTAAAACGGCCCACTGCACGGCACAGGCTTTCCTGCGTAGCATGTCTATGGAGAGATTAGGCCGTAACCCCCAAGCGGGCCAAATGCGGATTGGTGGGCGTTTACGACTACCATCCTCAGATTGTAGCCGGAACCAAAGGCTTAACGTCCTTTCCGAAGCCCGGAATCATCTTCCTCTACGGACAGTCAGTGATCCTAACCATAGATTTATAATTAGCGCGCTAAAATCCCATGTCTATGGTCCTAACTATGCTGGAAAATTGCACAGTGACGCTTCCTTGTGAGATTCAAGCTCTTTGTCTCGCAGTGATCTAAGCTTAGACTGTTGACTGCCACGATTCCAAACACAAAAAAAAAATCTATTATTTGTGGCGCTGTAAGGCATCTGCCACCATATCATTAACAGTACCATGGAGACAGTTAAATAAAATGGTAATTGTTCTCGAATTTTCCGCTGCACTTCCATCTGTATGCGCAGCTTCGTGTCGTTCATCATAACTGGGTCACCTGTGTTGTATAAATCAAGAGAGAGACTATAGCGGCGACGCGTCAAATGAAATAATAAGCCGGCATGCCTCTGTTGAAATTGCCTTGGCACATTGAATCTAATTCTTATCTTAGTTCGTTATGTTCTCGTTTATACTGTTTTGTTTGTTACGATGTTTCAAAAAAAGATAAGAGCCCTGACTCTTTATCAAAAGGATTATGAAAAATATGTCCTGGGGAATTACAGTCATCTTGTAAAACATTATTAATGATTAGTCAGCATTTTTGTACCAGAAAGTCGCAGTAATATAAATCCTAAAAAATTCTTACTATAGTAAGAAAAAAGTGTTTTAGAGATGGTGGTAAGCCACATGACTTCCTTAAACCGAACGTGCTATATTCAAGGGCTGATGAATTCATTTCTAGGAGCTCTGGACTTGCAAATGTTTATGGTATTTAACACCTTCCTATGTTACTTACCATCCTCTTCCCCCGAACTTATCTGGAATACAAAAAAAAACGTTAAACTTAAACTTTTTGTATAGTACCTATTATAGCTTTGGAATAATTATTTTATTATTAATAAATAAATATCATACAATAGGTAACTTATCTACCTAAATTACATCTATCACCTACATTTCTAAGTACCTACTTAGTAAGTCGGTACTTAGAAATGTTTTCGTTTACTCAATAGAAATTATTTGTATAAACACTTATATTATTATGCCTAATTAATATAATTATATTTATTGTTAAACGTAAACGGCGCTCTTAAACTGTAGCCTTAGTTTTAAATATCTAACAAATGTTGTAATGCCCTGACAGGGTCATGTTAACGAACCTGTACTTATATTATAAGACCATTGTTAACCAACATGCGCAATAAATGAATATGAATACATACGTCTTTTAAAACCAAATCTACGTTGTTTCTTTTTCAATAATAATTTATTAGTGAATTTATAAATATGTAGTAAAATAATAGGAGATCAGAAATGCGAAGAGCTGTGAATTGGAACGACCCTGATATCAGAATTTCTTAGCTCCTTACAGCCTTTAGCGTTATGTATGTGCCAGTATAGTGGCTGCCAAAACCAACGGATTTACATGCCACCTAAAACACGTTTACATGTTTCATTCTATGTAATGTGTATGTATAAAATAAGTAACGCAACGAACGTAACAGCATCCTAAAGTTAGATTCGAGCCAAACAGAGGAGCTAATCTGCAATGTATAAACCAATCTGAAAAAAGTCGTCTTAAGCAATGTAAAAAGTATAGATTAGTGATATGTTTACAAAACAACTGAAAAGTCTTCCAAATGCTGCGACAGCACGCATACACATACCCAAACAAATTACATTTACCTCTTAGGCGATTGTTGAAGCACGGGTGGTGTATTTACCTTTATATATACAGAATATCATTGATCTAAATGGATCTGACTATACGTATTAGTACAGCGGTCGTCATCTTAACCACGAAATAGTTCAAACTTGATTTGCCCATCCATAAAAGGTGTTCACTCAAAAAGTTTTAATGAGATACATCGAGGTCTATTTCCAACGGTTCGTCTAACTAATCTAGCACTCCCACAAAATTGACACGACATTCGTCCCCATCGACCGCGCTCGTAAACTTGGAGCATTAATCTTCGGAGTCGATTCGAATTTATCTTTGTTTTAGCAACTTTTCAAAATAAGGGACGCCGTTCAAAACGAGGTCCTCGTAAAGATTTCGCTGTCCCCGGATCAACAGTAATCGACAGACGATGTTCCGACAGCAGAGTAATGAGCTTGGAGAAACATTTGTAGCTTTTTGAGTTGGTGCATCGTCTTATTCATCTTCATCATTGTTTCCTTGAATTCTATCTGGTGACACTAAATCAATGATCATGACAAAGTTCAGACCTTATAATTGGAAATCACATCATCCCAAATATACTTACTAGTGACAGTATTGTTTCATACAGATTTTTTTTAATTTATGTTGTCTGCAGGAACATACGAAATAATCCTTAAATAAAAGCCGGCCAATAAATAGTCTGATTTTTTTTGTAAATAAATAATTAGTTGAAGTACGAACTTATTGCAAAATAAGGCTTCCAACTATTATGTCTCTGAGGAACAAGATCCTCCAATACTACTACGTGTATCTTTTGAAACCCGTTACCACCCACCAATTTGAATTGTGCATGCGTGGTAAGCTTAAGTCCAATTTACTATAGCTATGTAGTGTACCACTGTGCCCTGGAGTGAGAAGTTATAGGATGACTTTTACTTTGTTCCCAAAAAAATACTTACCCAGTGTTTTTTAACTTCTACAAAACTCTCCAATATACCCATACAAAGAAACAGCTTTATAAATAAATACATATCCACTGATATTCACACAGCGCAATCTAGTCCCAAGTTAAGACAGAATTTACGGGTACTAAACAATTGATAAACTGACTTATATACTTATTTTGTAAATTCATACATAGAAAACCCCCAGACCAGTATTGGTTTGTATAAACAGACATGTTCATGCACACAAATGTTTATACTGCCCGGTAATCGAACCCGGAACCCTTGGTGTTGTAGTCGATGTCTCAACCGCTACACCAAATGGTTCGTCGCTTTGACCTTGGCAATGACATGACTAAGCGTAGACTAGGATGTGCTATAAAAATTCTAAATATTCGTCAAATCACAATAAAATTCAGGAGTTCGTCATCCCTTAACGACATTCAATACGTCAAAGTGAAACGTAAACTTTACGCCGGTTCAATGTGCGCAGTAAATTCGCTATTGAGCCAAATAAGTGATAACGGAATAAAAAAAATATGCACCATTTTTTTTAGTCGATCAGAGCTTATAAAATTTCACGACACTTTTTATATGGAGGACAAAGTTTTGCAAGCTGCGCGAAACGCGACATTGGGCGCGCTATGTGAAAACTGTTTCGATAACTATGTTGTGCTCTGTAGCCTTATGGTCTGAGTAGAGTTCAAATGTTTGATTATATTTTATATTCATCAAAATTTGATGGAGCAATTATGTTACGGTCTATAAGTTAGCGGTCTCCGTCAATGCCGCTCTGTTATGGTCAGGTGTATCACTTACTATTACGTAAGCGCCTTGACCATCCTGTACACTTCGTTACATAAAAACGAGGGTCGATGTAACGAATTTTGCTTAGAGTGCACACATTTTTTTGTATCATTTTTAAAAGGACTTTGCCTCAGAGGCATGTCAGTCGAGTGCACACATTATTACAAATCACATTGGCCATTTCTCTGTTTGTCCATACTTAAGAAAATACGATAGGCCATGAAAAGCTTCAACTTAATGAAACTAAGCCAATGAAAGCAATAATAATATAGCAACTGGGACTAAGATTGGATATATTTCTGTAATTTTCAAATAATCTTCACTAAGCCATCCCATTTTAAGAAGTAAAATTCAAATTTTTTCTTTGGATCTTCATCCGACAAGATTACTGTTAGATGCATCTTTTTTTATCGCCGACAGGCGATAGGTCAACGAGACAGGTCTTCATATTGCGCCAGATATCCCTCTTCTCTGTTTTTCTTATCCAGCCTCTACCTATTTATATTACATTTATCCTGTAACATATGTTTTATCTTGTTCAATTTCAAGCCAAATCCAATTCATTGGGGAGGTTTCAGCTCGGTTTAAGACTGCTCATTATCTTAGCAAGCCCTTCATACAACCACTATAGTATACGACCCATTTTGTGTAGCGGTTGAGACGTCAGCTGGTACACCAAGGGTTCCTGGTTCGTTTGTGTGCTTGAACATGTCTGTTTGTAATAGTCTGGATGTATAATAATATATGTTATACATAGAAAACACCCAGACTATTTAGTAAGTGCTTTATTTTTACAAAAAAAAATAAGTATATTTATCCGTTGTTTAGTTCCAATACTACAGGCTTCACGCTTAACTTGGGACTAGACTGCGCTGTGTGAATGTCAGTGGATATTTATTATTATTTATAGTGTTAGAGTATGATTACATCCATATGAACCTAATCCTGGAAATCAACCATATAAATATCCGTAATTTTATTGAATACCAATACAAAGCTAAAATGTTTCTTTAGAAGCATTAGTAAAAATTCGGAAAAAGATGGCAACTTTTGAGGAAATGGATAATATCATAGAAAAATATCATTTCAACTGAAAACGAAAGTGGACACGTGTATTTAGTTCTGATGTCGTGCTTATATGTTGTTCTTGGTTCGGTCCAGGTTTTTAATTATATTCCTGGATTACTTTAAGGTTGACGCTATTTTTCGGTAGGATGCTGTTTGTTGACGATGTTCAGTAACGTGAAACTGGTAGAAAATACAAGGGGTTATGACGATGGAATCTTGGGACGGTATCTTGATCTTAAATTTTTCGTGTGCAACACAAAATGTTACAGAATTGAACAGAAAAATTTACACCCACGGTTCATGAATTAAAATCAAACTACCATATTTATTTACTAGCGTATACAAATTGAAACTGACATTTGGAGTAGTGTGATATATCTATCAATAGATATCTATCTATTGATAGATATTGCCTTGACGAATACGTTGATATGGTTAGTTCAGAACATACCTACTACTCGGTTATATGGAATTAAGTAGTTTCCAAAACATGGTAATAGTTTTCCGGGCAATACTTTATTCTCGCATTCAGGAAAGTTTTTAACCAAATATTATCTTATTTGCTGATAATATTAATATTACCAACAAGTAAGACAATTTTGGTTAAAACGTTAACGTTTGAAGGTATATTTGAAAACTGGTTAAGGTACTTCTAATAATTTTATTAGTAACTTTTTTCTGTGATGTCGGTAACTGTATGGCATTGGCGGATAATAATAACTGTCTCACGCTGACGCTCTGTAGAGCGTCGGTGGCTCAATGGTGTAGACTGTCACCCTCCTACCGGGAGGGCTGAGGTTAAAATCCCGACACGTACCACGACACGTGTTTTCGAATTTTCGAAATTATATGTACCTTATCTGACGCTCTCGGTGAAGGAAAACATCGTTAGGAAACCTTCATGCACGCCTGCGAAAAGATTTAAAAGGTTGTGTGTGAAGTCGTCCAATCGGCACTGGGCCCGCGTGAACGACTAAGTCCTAATCACCCTATACGGATAGGCTCGTGCCCCTCGGTGGAGACATTTAATGAGCTGATGATGATGAATAACTGTCTATCAGTTGTTGACCTCATGCAATGCTGCTCTGTCTTGGTAAGGCGTATCACTTGCCATCAGGTGAGCGTCCTGTACTCTTAGTAACTAATAAAAATACTTGTTATAAAACAAGATAGAGACATTCAATCTTACGTATCGTAGGAACTGAATCTTAACATTCTACCGACTCGGGGGCTAAATCCGAATTGAGCACAGAGCGCGTTTCCATTGAAATCGGAATTGATTTATAACGGACGGCTCTAACGTAATTGTACATTAATCTGGATGTACGAAAGGGAGATATGCAATATTCCAATAATTCAATCTATTGGAAAAATTGAAGGAAATCTGCTGAGAAAACCACAAAGCTTATGTTATGACGCCTATATAACATTCGAAAAATGACAAATAAAAATAATTCATATTATTTTTTTGCTGCGTGAGCTTTAAACTGCAGCATTCAACTTTTGGTAACCAACTTACTGGAATCCATAGTGTATGCCACCGAAAGCTTTGAATCAGCACTGCGTGTTACGTTCTTTGATATTATTCGCATACGAGTGTTGCAATTTTTTTATGTTATAAGTGTACGGGACGGTCTGGACGTTCACCTGATGGTAAGTTATACGCCAGACCATGACAAAGCGGCATTAAAGGAGACCAACAACTGATAGGCAGTTATTATTCTCCATCAAATCCGCACTGCGCGCGTCACCCGAGACAACAGATGTTAGGTCTCTTATACCCGGTAATTTCACTAGCTACAGTGCCCTCATCCTGAAACACAAAACTGCATAACACTCCTGTTTCACGGGATGATATCTGGCACTACGGTGGTACCTACCTAGACGACTCAGTATCGAGTCTACCTAGTAATAAGATGCAATAATAAGTTCAAAGGGAATTTCATAGTTTTCTCACTCAGTCTTCAAAGTCCCGCAGCGCTTGACATTAATTCCTGCAGATTTTTCTTACAATCCTCAAGTTCGCAGATTGATTCAATAAATACACATATTAAATTGAACGGGATTAGTAGTTTTTAGGATTAGTATAGAATTGCTTAAACAAGTTTCTTTTTGGTTCCTTATTCGTCGCTGTAAATGGGTTAAACTAATTAAAGTTAAAAAATAAACGAATACAGGAATGCTACCAGAAAGAGTAAGAAAGAAAGAAAAATCTTTATTTAAATAACAGATACTTTTGAACCGTCAATTGTTATTATTATTATACTTTTTATGACTCTACCACCGGTTCGGAATAGCAAAATAAAGTTCAAAACACCCTTTACATACACCCTTAATTAAAAGCTGTATTTTATGCAGAATAGCAGTAAAGCACAAGATTTTTCAACTTATATATTTACTGACTTACTAGAAAAACGTACACAATTCCTAATTCAACGCCCCTACTATTTCATAAGTTATTTTGTTTGATCTTAATCTTTTCATCTTTATACAATACGTTCAACACTTGTTAAGATACCATATCCATCAGATTTATGAATACATCGAAAACAGGAACAGCCCGCGCGTTCCACTATAGTTAGCGAGCTATTGGGATTTCATTTAGCGAATTATCGACGCTTCACTTGTGTCTGAGACGACTGCTAGTCCCCGGGGTCTGTGTACTGCAAATATGCACTGCAACTATCTGAGACACGTCACATGGAGTGGACCGTTCGTGTCTTGTTTACAAACCGACTGTGCGAGGAAGAATGGGGTATGCTTTTCGAGTATGCTTTCAATGTTATCGAGTTCGCTTAAAGGAGAGTCTGTAACTATATAATTCTTTGGAAACTTCAAGGCGTTTATTTATCTATTAAGAATAAAGACATTTCACGTTATTTTTATGCCTTCCATGAGTTACAGGTCATTTAAGAACTGTCTATTGTGTTGTCCAACAGTGCAGATTCTGAATTCCGTTTGTTTATCGTGTTATTTCTACCTTGAAGTCAATTATTATCAGCATGGTTACGTCACGAGCACAGTGCGAATCGGCGGGCGTCTCCGAATAAAGGTGTAATTTCAGTTGATATAATACACTATTCAATCAATACATGTCACTCGAAGGTACTATCTGCGAGAACATTTTTACTAACACATATCACTGAAATATTTTTCTATTTCCTTTATTAAAGTTTTATAGCATCTACAATCCCCAAGTGGATCCTAGTAACTGGGCATGCTGGATGTTACTGCTTTCACCCGGTTCTTTTGTACTTCTAGCCACAGACAGCTTCGAAGTAGTTTTTTTTTTGTGAAAGTTGTTTTTATAGTTCAAGTTGTAGAAAATTATTTTTTTGCAATAAGCAAATAAAGTGTTAGCTTTCCATAAATTGTTTTAAAAAAATACAGAAATCAATGCTTTATTAACTATTTTTATAGTCAAAGTTTTAATAGCTTATTTTGATAAATATTTTTAGTGATGCTGACAACTTTTTTGTACAAGCAAATGAAGCGTTCATTTTCCATAAATAATTTCAATAAAACATATTCCTCTGAAGTGTTCTTACATTAAGTAAAACACATGTACAAGTCAGTCATATTTCATTCTCTCTGGTGTCTTATTATTTATACGTAAAATCATGTGCATTATTTGTCTCTCTGTCCGTTTACAGGATGTTGTAAGTGTTTTAAGAATAACTTCATATAATTTATCAAAAAAATTGCAAAGATGGGAAATTTTCTACTGATATTTCATGTCTATTTCAATAAATGAATTAGATTTTGCGATTCTATTTTCATGTTGTTTCAATGATTCCTCTGTTATATATTTTCTTTGCAAATCAATAAAAGGCTATCTGAATTATGTACATACATTTAGGAGAGTTAATGCCTTTAAAACTAAAACTAAACATGGCTCTACCACGCTATTATTTTTTCCAAACTTTCATGTAGATATGGCAACATTACACACTGCTTATGTTTAAATTTACACGACAAATCTTTCAGCTAATTTGTCCTATGTAACAGCTAACCCGAGTTAATCGACTAAACTACAATTAAAAAAATCGATTTATGTAATATTTCCTATTATTTATATGTAAGTGTTAAATGTATAAAATAGAAAATAGAAAAATAGGTCTTCTCTTAATTTGCGATGAATATTATGGGATCCAATATCAAATGACAGCAATATTTGTAGCTTTTTATAAATATTTGTAGAACTCCTAGGAAATATTACATAAATCGAATTTTAAGTCGATTAACTCGGGTTAGCTGTTTCATAGGACAAATTAGCTGAAAGATTTGTCGTGTAAATTTAAACATAAGCAGTGTGTAATGTTGCCATATCTACATGAAAGTTTGGAAAATATAATAGAGCCATGTTTAGTTTTAGGTTTAAAGGCATTAACTCTCCTAAAGACAAAGAGCCGCGTAAACTGTCATATTAAATTATATTAAATATTTTGATACTCTAGAAATGAAATAAAAGAAACTGTAATTTGTATAGAAAAAGAGTAGGTAAAGTTGGTTTGTACCAAAAGTTGTATGCATGCAGCATACCTTGAACGTAATCACGATGGAAATAAAAAAATCAATGAATGATATTTGTGGATATTAGTAAATTCATCTTAATACATAAGATGATTATAATATACTAAATTAAAATGTGCATTAAACATTATCGAAAACAATCTGCAATCGCAAATTACGATAAGAGAATTGATCAATCTTCAATCGAAGGATTAGGCACTATGCTAGCATGCCCTTTTATTATAATATCAACTTATTCATTTGCGGTTATCACATCCTGTATATCGCTTAAATATTTTTCTTCCCAGAAACGTAGAACAGCCCACAATTTTCACAAAAAATGACACGCCATTTTGTGACGTCACGCACTCCCAATTTCCCCTTCTAATTCACATTGAAAAGATAACAATACGAGGTATAAACTGCCACGCATTGTTATAAGGAAAATGTACCAACAGATCCTTCATAAGATCTTTTCGATGGTCTTATTTCGTTTGTTTATGCGCATGCATACTCGCTCCAGTGATTTCGTATTATTTTTGTTTTGTTTTCATTGTTATGTGAACATTCATAATTTTTCACTGTTGACAGTTATACGAGTTCGTCGAATATATACTTCTGAATTTGTTTATTTTATTTATTTAGTTCAGATAGCTATGATCCATTATTTGTTAGTAACAATTTTTCTTACCTCTACTGTTAGTATTTTTTTTTAAGTTTTAACTAACATAATATACTTGTTCTGCGTGGGGGTTTATTAGGACCATGATCCAGTGCTGCCTCAGCGCACTATCCACCTTCCCGTTAACACCCTTAGAATGCTGTTGGGACTTAAAAAATGAATTAAAAAGTGTATAAATGGACAAAATATTTAGTAAGTAGGTACTTATTGTAGGTACCACGGTTTTTTGACGAGACAATAATCAAATATTACAAACAAATTATAAGTTAAACACCATTATCATCAGCCTATATCATCCCACTGTAGCAGGCTATGTGTGTGTGGAATAGGCTTTCCTACACAGCATAGCCATGGTTGATTAGGCCATAGGTAATCAGATAACGACTACCACCTTAAGGTTGCAGCCGGGACCGACGGTATATCGTGCCCTCCGAGGCACGGAAACATCATTTTTTTAACAATCTATTTTTTGGTCTGATTGGTCTTTTATTCTAATAAAAATCCATAGAAATCCTATTGTCCGTAAATAGGCCTAGTCATCGCTTACCATCAGGCGAGACTGAGGCCAAACGTAAACCCATCGAGAATAAAAAGAAATAAAAAAATGCGGTAGTTAAAAGCTAAAACACATTTTTATTACCTACTCCTACATATAATAACACATAGCTATCGCTTTACTGAAAATGAACGTGGGTAGGATTATTTGTAGATTAACCCCAGAATAATTACAGGGTACATAAGACTGGGAAGTACACCCACACTATAATTAACTACTCTTCTATTTATACATGACCTACATACGAGTGTATCAATTAAAACGATACCTATCTATTAAAGCAAAGTATCAGAGAGCTTAACGGCATCTCTTCATCAACAGCTCATTACGCGTCTCCACCGAGGGGCACGAACCTACACTTACGGATTGGATGACTTCACTCACAACGTTTAAATGTCTTAACAGGCGTGCGCACGCCGCAGAAAACCAGCGCATGTTTCCTCAGGATGTTTTCTTGGCATTTTTTTCTGTGCTGTATCATCATCATCAGCTCATTCGTCCCCACCGAGGGGCACGAGCCTTCAAATAGGATGCGGAATGGTCGAATTCATACATAACCTTTGTATCTTTTCGTAGGCGTACGTAGGTTTCCTCACGATATTTTCCATCACCGTAAGAGCGTCGGCTAAACGTACGTATAATTAAGAAAAGACATTGGTACGTGGCGGGATCGATGACTTACTTATAATAAACTAATAATATCATAAATATCTAAATATTTTTTGTTTAGAATAAGTTCTACGCAGTTATTTCATACATTTGTCAATATTTTATTTTTTGCCAGTACATCATTTTAATTAAAACATGAAATGTATCTCAAAAACGAGGATCAAATTATTAAACGATTTAATTCTAAAGGCGGACGCGATATACAAATAATTAAGGCAACCATTAAAGGAAATACTCCGGGTGTGTATTTTCCTCAAACAATATTCATTTTAATATTGTAATACTTGAGTGAATTCGCAATTTGTGCGTAGTATGACCATGATTATTGACATGGTTTTTAATATATAATATTAAATTAAAATATTTGGTCGAAAAGTGCGCAATAACTATAATTAATCGATAACAAATATTTTCGTAAACATCAAACTCTTTAATCAAACGATCAGCTTATTACATTCTACTGTCCGGACCTTATCTAAATTGTATCTTAGAAACAGGTGCCGGGTGAGATACCCGTACCGTACAAACATTTGTGTGCATGAACATGTCTATTTGTATTGGTCTGGGTATTTCTAGGTTATTTCTATTTTAGTATGTTTATCCTTTTTGCGTAGGACGCCCTCCGGCCCAATGGACCGACGACTTGCGAAAGGTCGCTGGTGGGGGCTGGATGAGAAAGGCGGAGGACCGGGTTATCTGGCGGAAAATGGGGGAGACTTGTGTCTAAGTGGACTGCGATAGGTTGAATAGGGAATGTTTATCCTTTGTGTAATACTCATATTACTGGCCGATGCTTAATTGGGAACTAGATGGCGCAGTGTGCAGTTATTTATTATAGTCTTTCAGGCTCAGTTTTGTTTCACATTTCACTATCAAGTTCTGGAACTGTATCAAACAGTAAAACTCAAACTAAAATTGCTCAAACAAGCTCAGCTAGTTAGCAAAGCAGTTTTCAAGTTTGTGTTACATGACAGGAGTAATTAGATTCATATTTGTGCACTAACTCCTCCCCCGCAAGAAGATAACAAACTAGCAAAACGTGGAGGAAATACAAACGTGTTTTGTTTTCACAAAATATCTTCAAATATATATACAATACAGATGCAAATAATTGAAAAATAATTCCAAAATAAGGTAACTAAATTTTTTGTTACTAATGTTTATTTTTTCAAATAATACAGATAATATTTAATAACTTATCACGTACTATTATGAATGAATATAATAATAAAGTATCTCATTGAAGCTTTAAGTCCCCCTCTCTGTCAGATTGTGTTGTGCCCGAAAGGTTCCATATTGATACTCCCAATAAACTAACCTAAAAACATATGGAAAAGTAATAAGGCATTGAATTTAATTGAACTTAATAGACACTGATAATGCACATAGCATTGAGTGCGTATGACCGATAAATGGTACAGTGAAAGGTTCTTGAGAGATGTCTACGTCCGTGGCCTACCACTACTGCAGATAGCATTTACAGCTTCACCGAGAATTGGAACTATATGTCACGTTTAGCCGGACGCACTGATATTGAAGAAAAAAACATTCGGCGAGGAACACCTGGGCACGCTTTGCCGATGAATTCAAAAGATGGTCCGCACAGAGGCCCACGTGGTGACGTACTTAATCCTACGGATAGGCTCGTACTCCCTCATGGGGACTTATAAAGAGTTGATGATGAATCATATCGTGAATGGAAGACAGTTTTTTAAAATATACGAAGTATCATAGTTTATAAAACTAATATAAGCAATCAACATCCAGACAATTAAATTCTAAAAGTTAGTTAACTTTGTAGTAATGTGGATGGAGTAGTGTCAAAAATAAAAAATGGAGTTTTGTAATATACACGTAAGCTAACTTATCAGAGCTTAATTTGAAGTGTGGCGTGCGACGAAAGACCGTTCGTATAAAAAGTCGTACGTCCCACAAAATAATGACCCAATATATTCTACACAAAATACAAACCGATCGGAATGAATTTAGTCACTTCTTAATTAAATGGATTGGACAGGACCACATGCTACAAAACCACAAATAAAGAAGTAACTTAGTATATGGTTACTATAAATAGTAAAATAGATCAGGGATCCAACCTGGAAACCTTGGTATAAATAACAGACGTCCACCTCAGTTGTCATCCAAATTTATATCTGTAATTATAATAAACCTAACTTTTTACCTGAATGTTTATTCAAATAGATATTCATTTTAAATCCTTTTTTTTAATCGCTTATAGGCAGACATTTGGACCGCCAACTCACCCTGATTGGTAAGTCATGATGCGGCCGAAAATGGATCAGGCCTGTCTAGAAACAGGCTATTCACTCTTGCCCTTGAGACGGCCCAGTTTAATGTTTCGGGGAAAACATCATGTCATCATTGGCCTGTAAAGGGCCCATTGAAGCTGGACGTCTATCATTAAATCGACATATTTTAAAGGTATGCCATGATATGGATATAGGCTGTAGTTGGTTAAAAACCGCTTCGGAAATTAGCCATTATTTGTGCCGTAAGAAAGGAAATGACAAAAAAAAATATTTGTGGATAGTCATAAGAAGATAAAATATATACCATCGCCTGAGTTTCCTGTAGACCTTTTTAATTTGATTTACATAATCAGTACATTATTCTGATACATTGGTAGGTTTCAGGCCTGCTCGTTTGCAACCCGGAAGTTTGTAAACGAAAAAGAATCATGATTTACGACATTCACATTAGGAAACCTCAAAAATTACATTATTTCTCCACTATTAATGGATGTGTTTATACATATAAATCCTACCTCCTCTGAAATCATTTCATTAAAAAAACGCATCCAAATTCCATGCGCAGTTTTAAAAATTTAAAGCGCACCTAGGACCTGGGACGAAACGACTTTTGTGTGGTTAAACTATGTAGTGATTTCAATTCCATAGTGTTGTTTTGGAACCATACCATGTAAAAAAACCACGTACGCTCAGCAAAAACAGACCTGGGCCCCAATTAATTGAACAGTCAACTGTCCTTTGTCGATACTGCCGTCAAATGTTGTAACAACCTCTTTGCCAATTACCGCTATTAATGGTTTACACAAGTTAGAGAGGATTAGCAATGATCATGTGCGTGGCCAAGCTGCACAAGTAGTGCGTAAGAACCGATGGCTGATGGGCGAAAGGGTTTCTGAGTTGGCGTCCACTTTAACTGGAAAGCGAAGTTCGTAGGCCGAACCCCCAACCAGATGGCTTGGAGAGTCACTGGTTAAGGTGGCGGGTAGCAGATGGATGTCAACTGCAAGGGATCGTCCGCGTGGAAATCATTAGGGAGGCCTTCGTTCAGCAGTGGACATAATTGGGCTGTAATGATGATGATGATGATGATGATGAATGTTTAACTGTTAACTTATTAGCTCTTCTTTTCTGACGATCCATGTGGTGTGATCGTCGATACGTCGGCTGCTATACCAAGGGTTCCAGGTTCTCTCTCCGGGCAGTACAAACATTTGTGTGCATGAACATATCTGATTGTAATGTTCTGGGTGTTTTCTATGTATTATATATATGTGAATTCGCAAATATATATATATATATATATATATATTTGATTTAAGTATTATAAAATTAAATTTTGTATAACTAAAGAACTATAACAGAGAGAGTAATGTACTCAAAATATTTACCTCCGTCAAATGTTTATTAATGTGTACTTGCTGCCCGAGTCAGTGCGCATGTCAAGTCGAAAATTGCAAATGGCGGCCGTTTTTTTTTGTTGCTTTTATGTTTTTTCCGACCCATTAGCAATGAAATTACGAAAATATAAGTAATTTTATTTATTTATGGATAGCATATTTCGACTGCATCTTAATTATTGTCAAATGTTGTCAAAATTAGACAGTTAAGAAGCTTAAATCCAATCAAATCAAAGTAAAAAGACAAGAGGACCGATCTGTCAAATTTATATATATATACGTATGTTTATCCATTGTTTAGTACCAATAAGATAGGTTTCACGCTAAACTTGGGGTTAGATGGCGCTGTGTGAATGTCAGTGGATATTTATTATTTTATACCTATTGCAATCCACTGCTTGAAATTAGTGTTCTCCATTTTGCACCACATATTCCTCGATGTTCTTATCTTCCAACAGCTACCTTTTATTAGTCATCAGCGCAGTCGGTCGAAAGCAGCCTACATTACGCTTGCCAAGAAACGGGGCAACTCCAGAACTCTGCTCAGCCATAGGTTCTATGACAAACGTTATCGATCAACTGCTACTTCCTGTTTCAGCGAGCTTTATTGTTAGCTTTCCAAGCTCATAAACGACATCATTTCAGATTTTATCCTTGCCATCATAGCTTGCTTCACCTGTTAAGTGACTTTAAACTTGTGAATTCATCTCACTGTCGCCCATGTTTCATCTGCGTTTGATACAATAAGCTTTGTGTTCGAACATAATAAAAATTTAGACGACCGATCTGGTATAATGGTTGGGACGTCGGCTATTACACCATGAGTTCCGGTTTATATTTTTGGGCAGTAAATGTATAATATGTATGCATTTACAAAAATAAAAAAATAAGTATGTCTCCGTTGTTTAGTATCTATATTACAGGCTAATACTTTGTTTGGGGCTAGATGGCGCTGTGTGAATGTCAGTGAATATTTTTTTTTATTAAAATATACACTTAAATTTTGTTTTTCCCGGAACGTAATAATTCTGACCTCTTGATATTGCAATGCCATTTAGTAAAGCAACATGTCCCAATAAAAAAAACTAAATTCTTATCTTCATTTATTTACGTACAGCGAATAACAAACGCAGTCTGGCAAAGTTGTACTCATCGCATTATGATGGATTAGTATCTAAGGATTCCTTGTCCACCATAATTGAGTGTTTTTTTTAATTTCATGAGGATTTGCAATTTTGTATCTGTCAACAGAGCCGTAGCTTATGTTAGGAAAAAAATCTCGCATTGACGGAATATAATAACTATCGACTATTTACAATATCCTTCAACATTGCTTCTGTCATAGTACGCCTGACCATCACTTACCATAAAATAAGCAACCTGACCGTCCTTTACACTGCATGTAATAAAAAAAACCTATGTCGTATCGGTATATATAAGAATAACCTACCACATTCAGAGCGTGATCATTCCTCAACAGTGGACGGTGACAAATTGTCCGGTGCTGGCAGATTAATTGCAATGGATGTCGTTAGAGACTCGGACACTGTATTGACGACCCATGTGGTGTAATAGAGCGTCAATGGCTCATTGGTGTAGACTGTTGCCTTTCGATCTAGAGGGCGCAGGTTCAAATCCCGCTACATACTAAAGTCTTTTTCAATTTTCGAAATAAAATTTACGTTTATTCAACGCTCTTACGTTTGAGGAATATAGAGGGCGCAGGTTCAAATCCTGCCACGTGCTAATGTCGCTTCGAGGTTTAGAAATTATATGTACGTTTATCCAACGCTAAAGGAAAAACGTGAGGATACGTAGACGACTACGGCCTATATACCCTGTAGGGATAGGCTCGTGCCCCTTGGCGGGGATGTAAACGAGCCGATGATGTGACATAATGGTTGAGAAGTCTGCTATTGCACATAGGGATCCAGGTTAGACCCTCGGTCAGTACAAAAATGTGTGTGCATCAACATGTCTGTATTGATCAGCATGTTTCTTAGTCCTGATTCTTAATAGTGGACATCAATGTACTTATCACCATATTAACCAGGTTTAAAACAGAGATCATGATCATTTCATTAAACTTCTCCACCGAGGGGAACGAGCCTACCCGTATAGGGTGATTAGGCTTTAGACGTCCACGCGGGCCCAGTGCAGATTGTGACAGGTAAACATCGTGCACAAACATGATTTTAACTTATAGCTATAAAATACTTTCCAAACTAATTAATTATTTTACTGCAAAAAAAATATTATCTTATTTAGGATATATATTTTTTTTGATCTCTCATTTCCCCTGATGTTGTTGTCAGGGACCTTATTATTATTATATTTTTCCTCAATTTCTATGTTTACAATTTTTTATTTCTAACACTTCTCTGTTTATTGTTCTTATCTTATGCTTACGACTATACTTATTTTAAACAATGTTTTCGATTTTCTTAATATTATTAACTTATACTATAGTACTTATAGCTATTTTATTTTCTTCTACTTTATTGTTTCCTGATGGGTACTCGACACAGCTCAGCTATTTAGGATATTAGTGAAGTTGCCTTCTTGTCAATAGTGACTTGAGCTTGGCATATGAATCTGACACAACATAGATTATATTGCTGTAATGGCTTAGCAGCTTACACAGCCGCACAACGGGCGAGTTTACGCCGAGGGTTGTTTAACGATGGGGTGGAGGAAGCTCAATATTGGCGACCTGGGACAGCGACCAGTAATAAAATTCAGAATAAGGAATAAAAATTTAAATAATTGTTATCACGGCGCACAATGTACTTTTTGAGTATCCTATCTACGGTATTAGAATGAAATATCTGTTTTATGGGCGTCGGTGACTCAATGGTGTGGACTGTCGCCCTCCTACCGGGAGGGCTGAGGTTCAAATTCTGCCAAGTATCAAGTGTTTTCGAATTTTCGAAATTATATGGCCGTTATCCGACGCTCTTACGGTGAAGGAAAACATCGCGAACCGTCGAACCTTCATGCACGCCTGCGAAGAGATTCAAAGGTTGTGTGTGAAGTCGTCCAACCCGCACTGGGCCCGCGTGGACGACTAAGGCCTTATCACCCTATACGGGTAGGCTCGTACCCCTCGGTGGGGACGTTTAATGAGCTGATGATGATGATATGAAGATGTATGATGTTATCAAGTTTTCGTAGACCTTTTAAATATTTAGGTGATTTCTTATTTCGTTCCTAATATTAAGTATGCAAATCAAACGGCGGTGATATTATATATGTCAAAACACGCTGAACATCGACCGCAGTAGAAAGCCCGCAGCAACGAGATTAGATTTGCAAGATGTCTACGTTGTCCATATTATATTACTGACCAGATTATGCTGGCTCGTCTCTAGAGCTATTTGCAAAATTGCTTTTCGCAGTCACTTTTACATGCTATATTTCGAAGTACTAAATTGTGAAAGTTTACACTATGTTTACACTATATATAAACCACTGATATAAAAAGTTTAAAAGTGTGACTATCGAATTTCTTGCCGGTTCTTCTCGACGATCCTACTTATTCCGAACCGGTAGTAGTCATAAAAAAATAAAATAATAATAACAATTGACGATTTAAAAGTATCTGTAACAGATTTATTAGAATAAGATTTTTCTTTCTTTCTATGTATTAAGTGGAATTTTCATGTCAACCGCTAGACTAGTCCTTATCCCTAATTTATCATTATTAAAGGTTTCGTACTTAATTCGTTAGAGTGCCGTCGTTATTATGGTGCACCACGTAAAATCAACCCTTTGAGTGCCAATGACGCCTTAAGACGTCAGACACAATAGATTTCTATTTTGTCTGGGTTCCCGGCTTTCAATGTGTTAACATTGAATACGGAACGATCAGTTATCTGTCTGACAGTTCTATAATGTATCCCCTATTTGGCAACAGATGTCACGGCTCTTTTATGCCATTCAGCCTCCACCAGCGAACATCTGCAAATCGTCGGTCCATCGGGTTTATAGTTTCAACTAATTATTAACAATCTCTTAAGTCAAGCAACTAACCTAAAAATCGAAGATTACAATTTCAAATTTGACGTTGATTCTAAGAACCAAATCACGGTGATTAAGTTGTTCATCAGCTAAAAACTTCAACTTATTAAATGGCTAGAATGTGATAGGAAACATGCAAAAAACACTGGAAACATAGACACTGGAGCAATTTAGTAGCGTTTGGTTTACTTCGTGTTTTATGTAAGATAAAAAGAGTTACCCAAAAATAGTAGACTTTATTCCTAATCCAGGTGTTTAGACCAGGAACAATGGTAATCTAATAAAACATTCATGTCCAATGATCATATCCAGGCAACGCGTTTGTCCGTTAAATTAAAATTTATCGTTCTTAGAAAAACAAGGCTCGTATGAATGGGACGATCTTTCTATTATTTAAAACAGCATGCAGCAAGAATTAGGTCAGCACACGACGAAAAAGCCTGGTTGCCTTTAAAAATGTACACAGACACGACTAAATAAATAAAAAATCCAGCCAAGAATGGCCCAGTATTTTTTGTTATGGTTCTGTATTTTCAAAGTATTCTTTAAGTTCGCTCGCTATTGTTCTTAGTTTTACGCGGGATGGAAAGTTTTTTGAAATAACATATTTTTTTAAATTTAAATCCAATTCAACGTTTGTAAAAATAACCAACTACTATTAAATACGCATCTTAGCTGAAGTCAATATTGTATCATTGCAACAGTAGTTTGAACATTATGCATATTGGTTTTAAGGTTGTTCACGTAAGATTTTCGTTAGTAATCCGTGTAACTGCTTTCGTAGTTTGCTGGCCTTCTATAGAGCTGAGATCGCGGCATGATAGAAAAATCGTTTTATGACTCCCACGGGACCATTCAAATTTAGAAAGTCAATTTGATTTACAACCAATTAAGATTATATCGTGATTCATCATCATTACAGCATATAACGTCCACTGCTGAACGAAGGCCTCCCCTAATGATTAATATCGGGATAATAACGGGTACTTGGGGTGCATGAAAGGAGCCTCCCCGAAGATATACCTAAAAAAATCGTATATCGGGCGCACCCTGGCAACAGTTAGTTATTCCAAATACTAACTGGCAAATCCTTTCACTACGATGGCAAAAACTAAAACTAATTGTTTTTGCTATCGATACGCTAAGAAGAAGAATAACGGGTAAATATATTTTTTAAATAAGTTTGTTTTAATCTATATAAACGTTTATTTTTTTCTTAATGATTTGTGATAGGACAGAGAACGGTTTTAATGTACCTATCTGCACATAGTAAGCTTTGTATGAGTTTTCTCAACATTGTTATTGCCCAAGTTCAATCTAACTTACTTGGCATTCAAAAAAATTCTATTTTCATACTCCAGTTCGCATGATTAGCAGGATATTTGTTACGGCTGTAACTTGACATATTTGATACATGCATTATTGTTGTTCTGCCCTCTAGGGTCCATGAATATGTTAACTATAATTAATCTGTACACATTGTAACTTCAAATGGTATGCAATAAATAATTAAGAATTATTAATGTTTAACTGAAATCATTATTATGAAACAAAAAGTTCTCACTAAATAACTTTAAGGTCGTGGTTCAAACTGAAGGACTCCTAAAAAAAGGTGGACGAACGCGATCCAACGGATTGTCCATAATTCAACCACCGGGAGGACCTCCATAAATTTGTAAGGAGACAAAACGACACCGCAACGCGTCCGTGAATTGCTTTACTTTGTAACATCTTGGAAGAAATATTGATATGGTGGCATTGTTATATTCGATATAAGTGAGAAATATTTGGTACGCCAACGCAGTCGGTTTGATCTCTCATAAGGTTCAGAAATATGTGGTATGTTTTTTTATTCCACTATAGACCCGTCTAGGCTTTGCACGGGTGCAATGTTGATACTAAACAACTACAGAAAAACTGTGAACGTTGTATATAAAAGCATTATTTTGATATATCTCGGAAAATTCAGCCCGCGTTTGCAATGCAAGCAGAAAAAAGTTAATTATTTACGACATCACATTAGAAACATCAAAAATAAATGTTTCTTCACTATTAATTAATGCGTGTTATCAAGAAAACATTTTCATTGAATCACTCTATCTATTAAAACCGCATCGAAATCCGTTGCGTAGATTTAAGCATAAATAGGGATATAGGGACAGAGAAAGTGACTTTGTTTTATAAGTACTGTGTAGTGATGAATACCTAAGTACCTCAGTGTATCAAGTCAAAATTATCTGAATAGTGTGTATTGCCAATTATGACTTACGGAAGTGACACGTGGTCACTCACTAATGGTTCGTTTAAAAGGCACAAGGTCGATGAACGTGCTATAAAGAGGGCTAAGTTAGGTGTAGAATGTTGAATGAGGGCATCCGTAAAAGAACTAGAGTCAAAGACAATTTTCCTATGGAGTTCAAGTGAATGAAGCTAGGGAAGTATGTCAGGACCGCGCAAAGTGGCGTTCCATCATCTCTGCTTACCCCTCTTGGTCCAAGGCGTGAGCTTTATTTATTTTATTTGAAGTGGCAATCGGCAAGGCGCCATTAGCTCATCCTATTCAACCTATAGCAGTCCACTGCTGGACATAGGTCTACCCCATTTTGCGCCAGATATCCCGGTCCTCCGCTTTTCTCATCCAGCCTCCTCCAGCGACCTTTAGTAAGTCGTCGGTCCATCGGGCCGGAGGGCCTCCTACGCTACGCTTGAAGAGAAGCGGTCTCCACTCCAGAACTCGTCTGCTCCAACGGCCATCGGTTCTGCGACATACGTGATCAGCCCACTGCCAGTGCTTTAGTTTTATTACGGATTAAATCATTTCTGATCCTATCCTTAAGAGAGAACCCGAGTATAGCTCGGTTCATTGCGCGTTGAGTGATTTTAAACTTGTGAACCCATCCCGCAGTCAGTGTCCATGTCTCAGCTGCGTATGTTAGTACGGGTAGGACGCATTGCTCAAAGACTTTGGCTTTGCTTTAGCTCATAAATATCTTTTATTTACCTAGGTACTTATATATGTAATTAAAACAGACTGTAGTAGACCTTTTAATATCATACACGGTGTTTAAGAAATATCTTCAGTTCGTTTTCAGGATCCAAAGTGTACCTATCATAGAGCACTAACCTTTGTATGTTTTTTTGTGTTTTTGCTATATAACTTTCTTTTGTACGAGTACTTATGAAGAATCTTAAGAAAAATCTTAAAATGTGTCACCTAGTGATCTTTATAAAATATTAGAAATATTTCACAAGACTGAAT
Organism: Leucinodes orbonalis; assembly: GCA_019425675.1. Classification (NCBI taxonomy): domain Eukaryota; kingdom Metazoa; phylum Arthropoda; class Insecta; order Lepidoptera; family Crambidae; genus Leucinodes; species Leucinodes orbonalis. Next base: position 16,977 of record PQWD01001505.1, on the reverse strand, counting down.
AATACTCTATCAAGTTTATCAAAAGCTTGAGCCAATCCGATGGCCAATTAGTCTCTAACGATTAATTAACCGTACAGTTTGCACATCCATCTTACTAAAGACGTTAGACAAGCAATATCTTAATCGATGGATAATGTTCAGGGACAATAGTGATGTATATTGCTAATTTCAATTAATAAAGAATGACTACTAGTCATGAATATTGCATGCTTGCGACCCAAAAAGCGCTATTTCTTTGGATACCTATACCCCAGTACAAGCGTATACGAGTACACAAATAGAAGCACCTAGGTACCACCGCAGTGCCAGATAGCATCCCGTAAAATAGTGTACTATGTAAAATGTGTAATACAGTGTTTATCAATTGTGTGTTGAGGGAGGAGGATGGTGGGAGGGGGTGAGGGCACTGTAGCTAGTAAATTTACTGGGTATAAGAGACCTAATATATATTGTCTCGGGTGACGGACGCAGACTAGTGTTCGGTAATTATTTCATTAATTACCCAGTTTCCTGCATTTTAAATGTCTGTATCACCCTCCTGGATAGTGTTAGTAAGAACCCAAAACAATAGATTCTCAATCAATCGTTTATTGCTTTTCCACAATTTGAAAGTTGTCAATTTTATTATGTAGGCCCTAACGTGCACAGCAACTTCGTGATTATGCATCAAGTTAGTTTATTTAAACCAAAAACATGCAAAAGTCAGATCTCCCCATGGATAGGCTACGTAGACGTTATAAGCTAATGATACAAAAGCAAAAGAAAAAGATGTCATTAAGGTACGCAGACGATCTTGTACACGATATCCATCAGGAAAATAATTAATCGCCTCGTAAAAGTGGCTTACGTAGTCTTAAAGTTTCAAATACGAACTTACACCTAGTACAGTAAATTAATAAACTTTTACCTGGATTTGGCAGCTCCCATTTTATTTATCGTTGCTTAATAATAGTATGTCAAAAATTCATTAGTTTTGTTCTACATGCTTCTGACATCGGTCGTTAGATAAATGGCATTACGGAATTGGGGCATAACCATTTGACGTTTGACATACTGACTGTAACAGCCGTGGTAAGCCATTTATTATAAACAGTATACCAAACATGTTATTTAAGAACTTAATGTAACTTTTGCTTCATTATTCTAGGAGAATGGAATCCGTTGTCATTCTGTTATCCATTCTGACTCTTACAACTCTCTCTTGTCTTTAACATATTACAGTCTACCGCTGGACTTCGATCACTTGCATTTAGGATCTTTAGTACTTAAAAAAGTTAAGATTAAGTTGGGTAAACTTTCCGTCAATATCTAAGAAAAAAAACTCACTAGAGGCACAATCAAAAAGAAACGTCAGCCAAAATATCCGAGCCGCATGACACATACGCCTAGCTATTGTTATACTTATAACGTAAAATAATGCATTTAAATTTTGATCTTAACGCATCATAGAAAAAGTTAAAAACACAGTACGGCACTGGCACACTTCTACGTCATTATGACATGTAGCGAGCGATAAGATTATAAATGAAATTTCTGCCCAACTAACACAATGGGCAGACTTTACCGCGGCCATTTTTAAGCTAGATTTTGCATCTTGTTAGCTTTTTGCGTAGCTAAGGTCAATATAAATTAATGGAAATGAAGAGAACGACTTTTAATGTTTCTTTATAAAAATATTTACATAAACCCCTCAGGGAATCTTTTGCCATTTGTCTTTATATATTGGCAGCATACTTTAAGCCAAATATATTACACGTTTACATCTATATTACAATTAAATATGACATAAAGGTGGGAAAAAAAGTATTGAACATTAAAAAAACACAGATGTGGTCAAATGGGCCCGGTCTCAGCATAGGCTGCCGTGACAAATAAGTATAATCACGGAAGTGCTTCTTTTCTGACGAGACCCTGGTGACGCCATACCATAATCTTAAACTAGTAATATTTACATGTACATTTACAAAATCAAAAGCTACACAAACAATAAACACAGTATTTAAAAGAAAATCATTGAAAAGTAAGGTATAAATTAGATAAGATAAATATATATATATCTTGTTTCTTCTCTTTTCAAATTATGGAAATCATTTCAATCAGTAGATTACCCATCATGATGATAAATTAATATCAATAACAACAACATCTAATGATGCGATAAAACCATTATTGCAAAGTTGCCTTATCAGCAAATCCAAAATAACTATTTAATTCAATTGACGCGTATTCAATACGAAATTTAACAGTTGCAATTCTATTGTCAAACCGAATTTGTACGTCCATTACAATATCCGACATCCAATTATCTAACCCGACTGGCTACAATTTAAACTGTGGTTTAATTCGCCATGAGCTGACCAGTTCTTTTTGGGGGCGTCATAATAAAGGGGTTGGACCAATTAGCTTTAATAGTGGGGATTCCCGACCAAAGCCGATTGCAATTTGTCGTTACTTCTTAAAGTTCCCGGAGAATTGAAATTTCAGATATTGGAGTGCTGGGTGAAATCGAATGCCAGGTTCGTAAATATTTTAGACTGGACATTTTGATATTTAATTTTATGGGAAGCATGGTATAAAAAACTCAACGTAAGTAATTGACTAATCAGATCTTATACATTTAGTTTTATTTTATAATTAATCTCATCAATTTTTTTTCTTAACGACTATTGTTAGGGAACGAATTATACCGAAAGTAATAAATATTTAAATAAACTTTGTTTGCTACTAATCATTAGCATTGTGTCAAAACACGCAGCACAACATATACATACATGAACAACATGCATTTTATAATAGAAATAGGATATCCTCATATACCTAGTCCATTCGTGATCTAGTCGACACAGCGTTCGGCGGCGTAACGCAAAGGTCGTGGGTTCTAATCCCGCGGGGAAACGTCACTTTGAGCGGTTATGCCTTGTTTGATTAGGATATTGCAGACTAAATTATCTAATTGTTCGAAAAGAAAGATCCGTACTTCGGAGGGCACGTTAAGCCATCGGTAGGTCACCCTCACTAATCCGCATATAGCCCTAGTAAGGGGTTTACGGGGCCCTATCACCCTTTAGATATGCTGTACGGGAAGGCCTATGCACTGAACCGTTTTAGGCTGATGATCATCATGAAGCTATTCAAATAATTACGCCTAATATGCCTTAAAAACCTTACAAATACATTATTTCGTTACTGAAATTCTTGTTTTTACACTTCAATAAATACAGTTGGTAAAATCATAAGTCTTTTGTTTTGTTGTTAAACTATCGTAACCGCTGCATTATTTTGCACGCAATCTTCTAAGAAGTCGATTTCTTAAAATTGCTTTCATGTTTTGTTACCAAGAGTTTGTTTTAGTAGATTTAATGGCACTACCTACGAAGTAATAGGTGCACTTATGACAATTAGCGTTGTTTGCATAACATTAAGGACTGCACCCTTTTTATCACCGAAAATAATAGTACCTGATTACAGAATATTTAATACAAAAAGCCACAAACACTTTATAATACTATATCGTAATTACTAGTGCAATCCACTGCTAAACATTGATTTTCTTATTTTTCGCCAGATATCCCGAAATCTAGCATTTCTTATTGAACCTTTTTCAGCAAATGGCGTGAGGTCACAAGTTAGCTGCTGTAGGGAAAATATGGTTAAGTGGGGCTTCCTTGAGCAGTCTAGGGTTCAATACGACTGTGGTGTTTCACCCCATAGACCATCTACTTTCATGTTCCTTGTGTTCATCTGCGTGCTTTATGCTGGTCTTGAAGGTAGTGTGAGATAGTGTTAAAGCTTCTATATATCCGCACAGTCCGCTATGGGTCCTCGTTCTCAATGCACCGCAAAGCAATGGAACTTCCTGTCTCCTTAAGTGTTCCCCGATCATTTGGTGTATTTAAGGCAAGAGGGAACAGGCTGTTTCTAGGCAGGCATGATCCATCCTCGGCCGCTCCCCTTACCAACAGGTGAGATGGCGGTCCAATATCTGCCTATAGTAGATAAAAAGAAATAGCTGACGCCAGGTTTTGGGAAGGCCGCGTCTGAAATGTTGTCTCGAAGTAGACGAAGCAACCTATTGCGAGCCAGTATACGGTCCCCTACCATGATTCTGAACATTAGTCTTAACAGCTATTGGACCTTTGAGATATAATGATATGTGTTCTGAAATATGTAGGTTTTTATATGCATACGCAGCTTTCGGAATTTTTGCCATCACAGCACGATCTCATTACCGATTCTTTTTCACCCACTTATAGACATATAGAGCGTCGGTGGCTCATTGGTGTGGACTGTTGCCTTCGGATCTGGAGGGTGGGTCTTCAAATCCAGTCACGTAGCAATGTCTTTACGAATTTTCGATGTTATATGTACGTTTATCCGACGTTTTACAGTGAATCAAAACATCGTGAGGTAACCTGCGTACGTTTGCGATGATTTTCAAAGGTTGTACGTGTCGGCCAATCCGCACTGGGTCCGCGTGGACGACCAGGGCCTAATCACCCTTTACAGGTAAGCTCGTACGTACCCCTCGGTGAGGACATATAATGAACTGATGATGATGACATGTCAGCTTAACTCACCCCAAGTACTATTGTCAATCCCAACACAATGGCCAAGTTGGAGAAATGTTAAACAAGACTTAACAGAAAGACTCACAAACTTCAACTGGTCTTGTTTGTTGTTAAGTTTCTCAGGGCCCCAATTCCGATAGCTTTAAAATACGCTGATAGGATTGTTATTGTATATGGTACAATTTGGCAAGTACCGAGGGGCACGAGCCTACCCGTACAGGGTGATTCTGTTTGGTAGATTTTATTTGGTAACACCATATGATAAATATTGACATTAAAGTTGTAGCGGAATACCAAATTTACAATTGGATTATAAAGTGCGTAATGGTGACGTAATGTCAAGTCTCTCTTCAACCTATTGCAGTCCTCCGCAAGTTGTCGGTCCATCGGGCCGGAGGGCGTCTTACGCTACGCTAGCCAAGACGCGGTCTCCACTCCCGAACTCATTCATGACCAGGTTACTGCCACTTCAATTTGCCGATCCAGTGGGTAATTTTTATATGCTATAAATGTACAAGATGGTCAGGACGCTCACCTGACGGTAAGTGACGCCTAAACCTGAAAAGCGGCGGTTATGTCGGTGATCGGTTATGTCGGTGAAGGTCGGATAGATTATTCTCTTGCGGATTAAATCATTTCTGATCTAGTCCGCGAGACCCCAAGAATAGCTTGCTCCATTGCGCATTGGAACCAGTCCCGCAGTCAGTGGCCATGTCTCAGCTGCGTATGCTAGTCATGTCAAGAAAGTTAGTAGAATTGTGGCCAAGACTTCTCCGCCCTGCGGTCGATTCAACATTCATTTAAACACTGAATACCCGCGGAGCCGAATAGTTTTTCAAGGAAACTGGCCAAGTTTCCGGGATGCCTGACCATAGCGAGATTTCAAACTTTCAAAATAGGTCGTGCGGTATATATAACTACGACGCTAATTTAGTGAACTTTTCTGAATTTACTCTCTTACTGATGGATTGAATGAACAATTTTATTTAATAGTTTAATTTTCCATACTTAACTTACATTTTTTAGTGCCCGTGACAGATCAATGGTGGATTAAGGGTCTCCAACTCGTAATTTAAAGTACATCTCCCAAATATGAGGCAAATCAAACGATACACAATTCAAGTATTTTTAAACCCTTGTGAGAACCCTTAAAATCTTGTGAAACATTTTGCGATTTATCGGTTATACATATGACAATCTTATCATCTATTTTGTCAAAATTTTATGATATATCTATATGATATTAAGTTCCAATAAAAACATTTCATAATATGAGTACAATAATAGGTCGAAAGAATGCAAATGATCTAAAATTCACCCTATAGATAACATTATGTAGCTTTAAATAGATTGAATTAGAAAGCGCTGTAACCCATTTTCTGCTGAAAATTTGATTCCTAGGCCATCTTCCCGCAGGAAGAGCAGAGGTAGTAACAATTGTATTCTTATTATCTGTCATTGCGGCATGACAGCTTCCTCATCATTAAGCTTGAATAATTTTAGCGATTATAAAAGTTCTCGTCGCCCACCAATATAATTAAAATTCAAAGCGCAGGAAAGTAAAGTATATACTTTAAATTGCATTATTTTTAATAAATACATAAGTTACGATTTTACAAATCCAGCATAACAAACTGAAAATGATAAAAACGTTTTATTTAGATTTACAACTATTCGTTTTGTTGTTAGTCACTGAGACCGCCTATTTAGTAAACACATCAACATCAGTCAGAAAATTGGAATCTTAAAAAATGAATTATACAACACAATATTGCGAATAAATGAAATGACCCTCGTCACTGCGAAAATGACATGAGACTACGATGTTCATTTGTGTACGCACTTATGGAAAAGTATATTTTTCAATCTAGACGTGATCAAATGACTCGCGCAATCTGCATGCAATTGGCAGGTGGTGACAAAAGCTATTAAAGTGGTCCGATATTGGATTGGTGGCTTTATATCTAAGAAGAACAATAAACTACAATAAAGTAACTTTTGGAGAAACGAAAATAAATCAAAATTCGGCTAGATTTTGTATGGAAAGCAACAAAGCACAAGACGCATCTGTCAAAATAATCGAGAAAAAACTAAAAAGGGCATGGCTTGCGTAGTAAAATACTGCAAAAACGGAAGTGATCAAAGGGAAAAAAATCAGGAATTACTTTTCGTAGGTTAATAAACAATACAAAAACATATTGCTAGTTTATCAGAAAATATTTTTTCAAAATTAAATAGACAACAGCTATTATTTCGAGACAGAACCGATGGCCGTTGGAGCAGACGAGTTCTGGAGTGGAGACCGCGTCTCGGCAAGCGTAGCGTAAGGAACTCACTTGAAATAGAAAAGGCGAACCGCTTTTCATTGCTCAAGCGACTTGCGCAAGTCCCACGAAGCTTCGTCCCGGCAATAAGATTTCAAACTTAGATTTGAATCGTGGAAAACATCGTGTCTATCGCTTTAATAAAGTTCTCCAACAAAAAAGGCCAAACTCCAAACAGCGGTTGATTACTGTGCAGGGGAAGTGAGCGATCATATCAGTGGATTTCACGCTTTTTCATGAACCTACCATTTAAAGAGGAATAATAATAGTTTTAACAGCGTAAGTGCTCGGCTTGGTACTTTTTTGAGACCGTTAAATGGATAATATAATATTAATAGCTTCAAAAAATAATGAAATAACTAGATCATCATCATCTAGTGAAATTACCGGGTATAAGAAACCTAACATCTGTTGTCTCGGGTGACGGGCGCAGTGCGCCATTGAAGGAGGATAATAACTGTCTATCAGTTGTTGGTCTCCTTTAATGCCGCTCTGTCATGGTTTAGCGTATCACTTACCATCAGGTGAACGTCCAGACCGTCCTGTACACTTATAACATAAAAAAAAATCAATCATGAAGAAGCATCAACCAAAAAAAATCCGAGACGCTTGACACATACGTTGACTTATTGTTATTTATGACATAAAATTATTCATTCAAATGTCGACATCAACGCGTTATAAAAAGGGTACAAAATCAAAAGCTCGAGCATACTACTATGTCACTAGAATATATAGCGAGCGAAGTGATTATGAATGAAAATTCTGCCCAACTGATGTGATTGGCAGACTTTTGCCGCAGACACTTGAGAGCGATTGTGCTTCTACTCAGTTTATTGTTCATCTAATTAACAGCTGCGAATTGTATGCCCTTTGGCGTTATGCCTCTAGTCTCAAGGTCGCTGAACGTGCTCAAGATGTTTACGTTGGGTGTTTCCCCAAGCTGAGGAATCCGAAATGAGTACATCCGTAAAAGAGCTAGAGTGACCAATTATCCCGTAGAATTAGCATAATAAAGTGGAAGTAGGTAATATAGTGCGTAGAACCGATGACCAATGGGGAATGGTTCTCGAGTGACGTCCACATAACAGAAAATGAACCGTAGGCCAACAGACCAATTGGTCAATCTGCATGCAATTGGCAGGTGGTGACAAAAGCTATTAAAGTGGTCCGATATTGGATTGGTGGTTTTATATCTAAGAAGAACAATAAACTACAATAAAGTTACTTTTTGTGAAAAATTGAGGTAATTACCTCAATTTTTTTTTAATTTTTTTTTTGTCACAGGGGTACGGGACAGTCAGTTCGCTAAACTAGTGATAAGTGATACACCTGACCATGACAACTGCAGTGTTGAAAGAAATTAATAACAGTAGGTAGGTAGGTAATAACATTATTTTATGTTTTGAGTCCCACTATGAGACGCCCTTAGGCTCGTTGTGTAAATTTTAAGGCTGAGAGCCATCTGCGCTCACCAGTTGCCCGGTGAAGTTGTAAAAGCCATCTGCGGCCAACAGCAGTAGTCAGTTTGAAAAAAAAATCCGTCAATACTGGTCTGCGCTCGTCACCCAAGACAACAGTTGTTTTGTCTATATAGCTACAGTGCGCTCTTCCCTTAAGACATCAGTGCAAATACTCGTATTTTACGGAGCGATATCTAGCACTGCGGTGGTACCTACCTCAATGACTCAGTACCAAGTTTTACACCTAGTAAAGTAGTTACCCAATGGATATCGACAGCTAGGGATCAGTCCCATGGGTAATGAACAAATGTTTGTACTGCACGGGGATCGAACCGGGAACCCTTGTTGTAGTTGCCGACTTTAGAATCATCTCACCACAAGGATCGTTCAATATTCATTATGTCGAAGATGGAAAATTGTAACGCATAAATTTAACATAGTCACAATTCATTATTATATTTCATCCCTGAATCCACTCATGGGTAATGACTGGAAATCATTTTGTTCGTATACTTCGGCTGATACCGCTGAACCATGGCTTTTGTTTGCAGAATGCGATATTTACAATTATTCAATGTTAACATCGATTTAAATTACTTGACTGGGTGTCAACAGAAATAGCGCTGTATTTTAAATTCGGAATCCCTGATTAAATGAAATATGAAGTATATGATCATTGCACCTTTCAAATTTTAGGGCATCTATATCTAGTCCGAAATAAGAAAGATGAAGGAATTTCAGTTCAGGCACATTTGTGTGCATGAACATGTCTGTTTGTATTTGTTTGGAAGTTCCTATATGAAATATGTAAGTATCTACAAAGAAAACATAAAAGTATGTTTATGCGTTGTTTAGTACCTACACAACAAGCTTCACGCTTAACTTGGGACTAGATAATGCTGTGTGAGTGTCAGTGGAAAGTTATTATTATTTACTTTTCCCATCTGCTACCCTCAAATCTGGAGCATTCAGTTTCAAATCCCGTCACGTACCAATGTCTTCTCCAATTTCCGAAATTATAATAAGCACGTTTATCCGACGCTCTTACGGGGAAGAAAAACATTTGAAGGAATCCTGAGAACACCTGCGAAGAAATCCAAAGGTTTTGCGTGAAGTCATTCAATCTACCACCCACTTGGAAGACTAAGACCTATGCACCCTTACGTCCGGTGGGGACATATAATGGGTTAATGATGATGGTACTTAAAAATAAAGTTTAAAACCAAACAATGTGATATTACTACTCTATTAAACTAAGATCACTATTCCGATTCCATGTATAAATATGTATAAAACAATTTTCAAGATAAATGTCACCACAGAGGTTGTAATTCACAATCTCTCTTCAACCTATCGCAGACCACTGCGATAGGTTGAATCCATGTCCAGACATAGGTTTCCTCTATTTTGCGCCAGCTATCCCAGTCCTCCATTTCCTTTCGCAAGTCGTCGGTTCATCGATCCGGGCGTACGCTATGCTTGCCATGACGCGATCTCCACTCCAGAACTTGTCTGCTCCAACGGCCATCGGTTCTGCGACACACGTGACCAGCCCACTGCAATTCACAATGGCGCGTATGAAAAAAACGAAAATGATTATATTGAACCGCTCGTAAAGGGATCTGCATCTCGATATTAAAAACGCCTTGGAACGCAGCATAAATATGTATTCCTGCCATGAATCCCTGCGTTGGTATTCACATCGACGTCTTGGAATATTCCTAGGGGAAATTGCATTTCAATAATCCCACCTTAATCGGTACTTTTTTAGGGTTCCGTAGCCAAATGGCAAAAATCGGCACCCTTGTAGATTCGTCATGTCTGTTTGTCCGTTTGTATGTCACACCTGTTCTCCGAAACTTTAACAGCTATATTGTTAAAACTTTCAGAGATAACCCGGAACAGACTGACAGACTAAAACTTAAAAAAATTGTTTTGTTGTATGTATTGTATGTATATATTCATATGTGAAAAATAAATGGTTATATCAATATTAAAAACTAATGCTCCAATATTATTTCATGTATTGATGCATAGAAGAGATTCTTCCAAATGCTTGTCGCACGACCTATAGCCATTAAAGTAGACGAATTCTGGGGACTGCATCTTTGTGAGCAATGTATTAAACGCTGTGCGACCAAAGTATTGTTAAAGCCGTCGGCGAGTATAATCGAATGACTCGGTAAAATCGAGATGACTTTAAGCCTAGGGAGAAATAGTGATATTGAGTTGTGACATCCACTTTGAAAGTACTTTAAAAAAATATTAACTGACATTTACACAGCGCCATCTAGCCCAAATTAAGCGTGTTTTCTGTATTATGGGTACTAACAACGGATGAATATATATTTTTGTAAATAATATTATATACATAGAAAACACCCAGACCATTACACATGTTCATGCACACAAATATGTTGCTTGGGGATCGAACCCGTAATCCTTGGTGTAGCAGCCGACGTCTCAACCGCTACACGAATTTGGTCGTAATCGGTTAAACAATAGCATCAACGCAGCAGACTAAAGAGATAGCGTCTTGTCTAGGTTATAAAATACGTTCATATACGTGTGTACACAAATATGAGTCCTTGAGATTTCAAGGCCGGTGGGTCTAGCTAGATTGAGGTCGGATAACATAATAGCAAATATTTTCAGGCTTAATTTATGAGTATGTGTAAGGCATTTATTATAAAAACTTGGCCTGCTTAGAAAACTTAGGGTCTGTTTAACTTTGAAAATAAGTATTTCATAATGATATGTAATTTTTATATCCAACTACTCACAAGCGCCAATAGCAATAGCACTAAATTAAGCAAACAGACACTTAAATTGTTTATATTCGTATAGAACATAGTGTATTGTAAAATATTTATTTCAAAGATTAACTGGTATTTAATTAAGGGTTATTAGAATGGGTCAACTATTATTTTACTAAAAAAGTTTTCATACGACATAATGCCTAATGAACACAAATAAATACTTGCCTACTTAGAACTTTGTTAGTCTAGATATTACATTTAAAAAATATGAATATGGAAGTGACGATCATCATGGAGTGATATTTTATGTCTTGATAGTGGCATACTGTTACGTGCGACATTTTGAATTGATGAGCAAGAATGATTGTTGTGAAAGTTTAGGGAAAAAAATTAAATATCGTTCCTCAAGGCAAAAACAACTATATATGTGATTTTTTAGTTCCATGTAATCAATGTCTTCAGCTATATCATTCTTTCTAGGTACATCCATAATTGAGTGTGTTTACTATCATTAGGCCTTCGTTCAGCAGTTGACATTAAGGTTGTAATGATGATGATGATGATGGCTGATACTTGTTTGCTCTGTGTCATAATTTCTTCTTCCTTTTCACAACTTTCTTCCACTTCTTCACAATTATCTTCCATCTCTTCCCTAATCATAATTTTTCTTCGTTTCCGTCTTTTTCATTCCTTTCTTCTTCTTAATTTTTGTTTTGTTGGTCTTCCTCTTCATGATCGTCTTAATACTAAGCGTAGCAAGACAAATTTTTAATTTCATGTCTGAATACGCACTCAACTTTTTCGAAATTCAACTGTGTGTTTGGCAGGGAAAATGTAACGTCGTGGAGCACACACGTGTCAATCTTCTAGCATTGATTTTTCAAGGATCTTGTACTGATTAGCTGATTTGGTGTATTTAATTCATTCCATGAACATTTTTGATGGAAACTGAGAGGAAAGCATCAATTTGTTTCACGAGTTATATTTCGATATTAAGTCACTCAACGCGCAATTTAGCGACCTTTGCTTGGAGTCTCTCTTAGGGATACGATCAGAAATGATTTAATCCGTAAGAGAACTAAAGTTTCCGACATAGCCCGCCGAATCAGCAAGTTGAAGTGGCAATGGGCTGGTCACGTATGTCGCAGAACCGATGACCGTTAGAGCAGACGAGTTCTGGAGTGGAGACTGCGTCTTGGCAAGCGTAGCGTAGGACGCCCTCCAGCCCGATGGATCGAAGACTTGCGGAAGGTCGCTGGTGGAAGCTGTATGAGAAAAGCGGAGGGCCGGGATATCTGGCGCAAAATGGGGGAGACCTATCTCCAGCAGTGGAATGTGATAGGTTGAGGAGGGAGGGAAACGTAACGTTCCTGTAGTCACTGTATAAATATGGAACAGTCTGATATGACTTTTTCTTCACTGGTAATGCGATCCGCAGTGCGCTACACAACTTCGCCCACATCGTCCACTGGGCCCTTTCCATGGCCTGCTTAGTGTCGTATTCAATATTATATTTGCGTACTAGATGTTGAGATAAAATTTTCTGTTCTTTCTGTTTCGATACTGATAACTCGGCCTGTCGCTCAGAATATGCAAAGTATGAATCATATGCAAAAGAACTATCTCAAGAAGTATCGTTTGTAAATCAGCTGCATCGTGCCTTAAGCATTCTGAAAAAGTACAAAAAGTTTTGCACTTTATCTTGTTGGTGCCACCATGAACACCTATAATAGTAAACTCCTGTATGAAGAAGTATCTTTGTTAGACCCATAGTTTTCAGAGAATACAATTTGTATGAATATTTAACCCACAGTGAGATTTTAATTCACAAGGATAGATTTGAACTGATGTTTTATATTATATTCATGGTGCAAATATCCCTCCAATTCTTATAGGAATTTGAGCACCAATTCTTTTTTATTTTGTTTTTTTTATCTTCTTTCACAGTTTTTCTAATTTCTGATCAGACTTTATACGAGCTCTTCTTTTTCTTTCACCCTCCAATTTTTGGAACCGTATTTCTTCTGGTGTTTTTGTTTTCTTCTTTTTTTCCCATAGGATCTAAGTAGCAACGAAAATAAATAAGCTTCTATATACCATTATGATAATGAAAAAAATACACACATAGAAACAGCGCAAGTCAATTAAAAGCCTATCAAAAATATCTATGCATGTATATGTCCCTAGGATTATCTTCTTTTTCTTATTGATATAAAATAAGATCAAATACAACATTACTCAATAATATTAAGCTCTAAGTATGCCCATTATCAGCTGAGACTAAGCCAGATCACTTCCGTGGAGACTAAATCACTTCCATGGATGATAAAATCCACGGCGTCTATGGAAGTGGCATCCACAAAACGTGTGACATTTGCTCCATGGGCAAATGTCACACCGACAGATAGTGACAAATTTTATGCTCACATTTTCTAACTTCTGTGTTTTTATCTAAGACATCACTTTTAACATAAACCAACCCTGTATTACCCATGTTTTGAATTGATTAAGAATAAAGTAAGTGCTTATTTCGTTGAACTATGACTACAATAATGAACGTATTTTTTATTTTTGGATGATACCTCAATATATAATTTTAAATATTTTTTGTTTGAAATTGGGTTTGTCACATAGACGGGGGTTTTCGGATTTCTTAATTATATATATTAGTTACTTACTTGATGAAAAGGAATTTCATGCACACCTTATGCGTTTATGATAGATCTTATAAAAATTCGTAAATATATCAAATCCTATTTTGGACCTGAATAAAAACAAATCAACGAATTTTTTTACATGAAAATGAAAAATACCCAACTAACAAATTTCTTGCCAAATTCTTCTTCGTAGATAACAATATTCCGAATTGAATATTCATAAGTGTTCTTTATTGATCTAAATTAAACAAATATTATATTTGGTCATATCACATCATTAAAATCTTAACAAGTAAATGCAGTCCCTAAAAATTATATGGAAAAATAAATCTTCTTCGCACTTAAACGAATGACCTATGCATATTTAAATATATTGGCTATTTGATGTTGAAATTTTCTTTTATTGACATTTAAAACTTATCCCTCGAGATGGGATAAGCGAGCCCTGTTTCTTTTCATATTTCTCAATATGACTTGGAGAATTTTGTCTTCGCTTGGATTTAAAAACATTTTACCCCGGCTTTTGTCTATACTAACACCTCTTTAAGCCTATTATAGAAGGCTAAAATATTTTTCAGAGGACACAAAAAACTTATGAACTTTTTATAATGCATTTTGTAGTCTTCAGGCCTTCAAAAAAGTGAATGCGTGTATGTAATAGTCTCTATATGACCGAAACCATAGAAGTCCATTGTCAAAGTGTATTCATCTCTATGTCTTATGCTGAGTTGTATATCTTTGCTGTGACATTAGATTTCAGTTTTTATTCACGAGGTCACGAGGTGTTTACCTGTCATAGCTTGATGCACTCTGTCTTTGTCTTAAGTATTATGTTTTTTGTATCTGTAATATTGTAAGATTTGTAACCTAAAATAAATAAATAAGTTTCTGTCAATGAAGTAATTGGACGGTAGTTCGTTCACCAAGGGTAAGTGAATGACCTAACCACTGACAGATGCAGTGTGGAAATTTATACAGTACTGTTACGTTAATATTTCCGCACCTCCCTTTTTTGCACCGTCAGCGCAAGACGAACAATCTGCGACACATGTCAGGGGTTTGCGTCATCTGTAAAACGATGTTTACAATATATTACTTCTCCTTTTATGTACAAAAGGTGCTGACGAAACATTATAAAAATGACTGTTTAGAAGATGCCGGTAACCCTTGGTCTTGATATTCACCGCTGTTTCGTCTAATAGATAATTCCGTTTTGCCACAGAAATAAAATTAAAACTTAGTCTTGCAGTAGACTACGAGATGTTTAAGAGTGAGGTTTCTTTTTTAGCATGGAAACTTTTTAGCATTAAGTTATATACCACTTAAAACCGATTAATTAATTCCACAATAAACTTCGACAATAACAACGTAACCCGGCAACTAATGACTTGAAAAATAGCGATTCGCAACTGTTGGGTTTGCACCGAGAAATATCAAATTACCGTAAATTACTCATGCCATTTTGCGCAAAGTAAGGTTATTACACGTTAGCGAATACAATATTTGTATTATTATAGAATATTCATTTAGTCACATTTTATTATACCTTTCCTGGTTCAATTAGTATTTAATTATGTGGATTATCAAACAATTGTTTCTGTAAATATGTAGCGAGCAGTATTTTTTAACTAAACCAAATTACGAGGTAAAGGAAGGATCCTTCGTGCCAATGTAATATTTAGGAGAACGCGGTATTAGTGTGATAATTATTTATTTCGATGACACAAAACAACAGAATGAGTAAATGCTCACAATAGGCGATTGATACATTTTTTTTTTATCTGTTATTATATCGGATGACCGCATAATAATAGAAATTGGTAAAAAAAATATCAGTTAACATTAAAACTTCCAGATATTTTCAATTCTAAAAACACATAATGGACTTTCCCATAAAACGCATGTACAAATAGCTTACCTAGTTATGACGTCACGCGAAATCAGTAATTAGATGCATACTTTGTGAATTTTGTACTACAACATATTAATGTTCGTTTACTAAAACGGTCAGAGCAAAAAAGTTGCTTTATGTATGTGTTTCTTTGGTTAACAAAATTTTGACAATAAATGTACTTAAAATGACTTTGCCCATCAACTTTGCAAGACTAATAAATTTCATAAACATGATGTTTTCGAGCTGAGAGTAAGCACATCGTTTTATTAACCCAGATTCTTAATAATAGTAAATTAGTTCTTATGATTCAGGACCGCATCAATCATGCTAATTGGACAGATGCACTACGTATTCAATTACTATTCAATTAAAATATTTGGCTCGGCTATTGTGTCGCTATCGGAAATACTTATTTTAAAAGCGTTTCTGGTGTTTAGACAACAATGAATCTAAATTGTACCGGACAATAAAGGCGCGTTTCGTTCAAGTTATCCAATCTGTATTCAGGGATACATAAACCTCGTTTTGAAAAACGTTACACGTGTTTTTCGTGTACTAACATTTACCCATTTTCAATGAATACGCACAAAGATAGAAGCTATTAATATGTTTACATTGAAAAAAGTTTCCGCAAGTTTTTGGGGTAGGAATTTAAATTTATGGAATAGATTTAATATCATCTACCAGACGTGTATTAAGATATTCTGCCTTATCGTAACTTCGTGTTATGTATGAACTAGTTAGGTATGTCGATAATAAGTTTTTGTGTCAGACCGCACCAATGTACATTTGACATACTCAGGCAGTCTCGTAAAAACGCAGTACGTAAACGTGGTTCTTGTTCCTCCACATTACATACTAACTGGCGACGAGGATGGGATATTTTTAAGCAAGACCAAGCAAGTAAGATAATGTCGATTGGAAGATACAGAGTTCGATATAGGGAGCGGCAGTTGGTCGGGCATTCTTGTGAGGGCTTACGTATGTATTTTTTAGGCAAAGCAAAATTCAGAAGATGCACTTGCCCACATTATATCGAGTACGGCGACCAACATCACGAGCTTAGTGGTGGAATTTGACGATCCTGAACCTGTCGTTAACCATAATCGAGGAATATTGTCGGTATTTTGAAAAAATTCTTTGCAACGGTCGCCCTCAATCATGGCAGAGCGTATAAGTTCCGACAGAGAGACCAGCAGCTGGTGAGGCTGTGTAACGCACAGTCGTGGGAATTGAAAGATTATCGCGGTACTGTGAGTTCAGCAGACCTTGGAGGAACAAGAAAACACGTTTACGTATCGCGTTTATTACG